>JAGHQL010000289.1:0-16563 GCA_020080175.1 Glutinoglossum americanum | reverse complement strand
GCCAGATCGCGTCTGCGTAGGCGCGTACCGGTTTGCTCCGTGCAACCGCGTCCTGCACTCGATCGTCGGGAGAGTCGCCGGACGCCTCCATCCGGAGCAGTACCTGGGGTGCCAGCCCCCCCCCCGCGCAGGCGCCCGGGCAAGAAACGCCGCCTCGTCGCGCGCAGGAGGGCCGCGGCGGAGCAGGAGCGCGAGCAGCGCGCCGCGCGGGAGGGGGCCGCGCGGGAGGCCCTGGAGCGGGAGAAGCGGACGCGGCGGAACCGGGAGAAGAAGGTCAGGAGGAGGGTTAGGGAGCGGATGAAGAAGGCCGGCGGTGCGGCGGCTGGGGGAGGCGGAGAGCGGGACGAACGGGTCTCGGGATGAATTTTTTTTTTGTTTTTTTTTTTTTTTGGGTAAAAGGAGGGGGTGGTTGTCCTTTTGCTGTAGGATACGTACTGCTGCGAGTCGCCTCCTCTCCTGGGAGAAAAGGGGGGGTGGGGAAAAACAAAACACAGAAGAATCCGCCGTTTCCCGCGGGGGGTCTCTCTCACCCCGCGGCGCCATTCCCCTAGGGATTCCCTATCCTATTCTCTCCTCTTCTGTTTGTTTTTTTTTTACTGTGCGTGGCGTGTATGTGTTTTACGCCAGAAGGAGGAATAGGGTTGAGGCCCGGTTTAAGTGGGGTAGGTGTTTGGGTCAACACATATACATTCACCCGTCCCAACTCTCGGACATGTGCGCGATAAGATAACACCCCCCCCCCCCCCCCCCCCTTTTTTTTTAATTTCTTAAAACTTTTTTTTTGCTATGCTACTTTGTACTATCTCTGCGTACAAGGTCGAGAGAGCGTTGCCCCCGAGTTCTTTTTTTTTTTTTTTTTTTTCAACTCGGGGGGGTTTTTTTGACCAGCGGTGGAACGCTTGGTCGTCTCGGTCATTTCCCTAGATGTTGGCAGTTGCTCTGCCTCCACCCTGGGGGGTAATATATATATATACTGATCAAAGGGCAAAGTGTTTCAAGACGCCTTGTACACCGGTGGATGCAGACAGATTCGCCAAATTTCAGGGGTAAAGTGCTTGTGATTCTCCGTGTCCTCGTATCTCAAAGTCTGAGCCGTGTGAAAACCAGTTGGCATCACCGGTGCTTAGATTTCCACAGTGTGCCGTTCCCCGTGTTCGCGACGTCTCTCTTGCGCCTCCTTTCCTCCCATCTTCCCCACCCAGAGTCCGGCAGATCCTCTTCGACCACAAGGTCCCTCCACCGCCCCATGCGAAGCAACTCGCTATCTAGTGCTGCGTGTAGGATGCCGGAGCTCCTCAATATGCTTGTGAACTTGAACCAGAAGATCGCAAACGCGATGCCCGCCACAAAGCCCACGACAACTTGCTTTGGGGTGTGGTAATTGAGATAGATCCTACTGGTGGCAACCAGACAGGCAGAGGCTACCGCGAGAAAGGAAACGAGAGCACGGATGTTGAACGATAATGGAGTGCGTGTTGTTGTAGGGTGGGGTTGGTGTCGTAGGAGGAGGAATAGTGAGAGTGAGAAAGAGAAGTAAGCGACGAATTGAGCGTGTGACGAGGGCATGCCATAGCCTTTGCCGTTCATTTCTACTCATGACGGCTTGTTAGATTTTGAGCAGGTTGTTTGCGAAAAGTCAAGAAGAGGGGGGAGGGGGGCCAAACGTCTAGGCCTTTCCTCTTTGATCAACCGCTTCAACCCCAGATTGAGTGCTTCACAGCCCATTTGACCAGCAAACATGAGAAAAATTTCAATCTCCCGTGTTGACCATATCAGCGTCACATAGGAGACGCATAACGCTTGCGGGACTAGGGCTAGCCAGGCACAGAGGAGGGAAAGGCGGTCATGTGGGTTCTGTTGATTGAAAGTCAGGAAGGCAAATAACACACGCTTTGGATTGGGTGCCTACATAATGCACGTGGGTGAGCGAGAGCGACGCCAGAGGAGGTTCTTCAAAATAGGACATCTTGGGGTGGAACCTCGGTTTGGTCGTCTCACTACTACTACGGGTTTGTGTAATTTTGACGGGAAGATGTTAGGGAAAGTGCACATGCAGCTCTATGGGTCGCCGTAACTTTTATCTTACTCGAACAATTGATAATCGCATCGCCACGCTGGGACTATTATATAGTGTGCTCACTTTGAACTCCATGACAATTTCATCTAACCGGTACCGGGCTCCCTATATATTTTTATATCTTCAACTTACCTCTCGTGTGGAGCCTTCAAATGCGCTGTCTGTAATATCAAGCACCCCCGTGAAGCCAGAGCATAACCTATGGCCGAGGATTCTATCGAAGACGAACGCGAGATCGAGCTCTCTTCAATTTGCGCTATCTTCCCTGAATTAGCTATCAGCCCTGAAGACCCGTTCACCGCTTCTATAGTACTCCCGGTATCACCTGTTAAACACCTCGCTATTATCTTCCCTCCGCTCGCTGATGGTGCTCCACCAACTGGGCTACCAACACCCCCTAGCTCCACCGGAGTTGACCGGAATGATGGCAGAGCTGCTGAAGGCGATGTTCAGAGAGAGGGAGTGGGGGAAATAGTGAGGGATATTCACCACCTGTCTCATCTTCCTCCACTTTCGCTGCAGATCAAATTGCCGGGGGGGTACCCGGCGGATGAGCCTCCGATTCTTGATCTCTCGACGTCGCCACCTTGGTTGCCCGAGGAGACGCTCTTGAGATTACAGGATGACGGGAAGCGATTGTGGGAGGAGCTCGGACGGGACCAAGTAATTTTTGCATATATCGACCACCTACAACAGGCTGCCGAGAGAGCCTTCGACCTTTTTGACTCGGGCGGGGACGACTCGACTTTTGAGGTCGCGCAGGACATGAAAATTGCGCTTTTAGACTTTGACAGAAAGGGAAAGCGTGAAGAGTTTGAGCGTGGGACGTTTGAGTGTGGAGTATGCCTAGGTAACTATATGACAATTCAGACGACATCGCCCCCATCATCTCTAACGAAGCCTAGACCCTAAGAAGGGATCCGTATGCCACCGACTTCTCCTCTGCTCCCACGTGTTCTGTATCCAGTGTCTCCAAGACTTTTACAACAGCTGCATCACCGAAGGGGATGTCTCTTCCGTTAAATGCCTCGCGCCTGATTGTGGTAGGGAGGGGGTGAAGCTCGCTACAGAGCAAGTAGATACGCCGAAAAAGCGGAAGCGGAGGAAGAAAGATGACAGGACGTTGAGCCCGAGCGAGCTGTTACAGATTCCTCTTGACCAGGATATCGTGAAGAGATATGTCGATTTGAAGCGAAAAGCCGAGCTCGAGTCAGACAAAACTACAGTATATTGCCCGCGGAAGTGGTGCCAGGGCGCTGCACGAACAGCGAAGCACCACAAGCGGACGGGCTTAGACCCTGGTAAAGATGAATCCGACGAGGAGTCGGAAGAGGAGGGAACAAGCGGCAATGGACAGCCGTCAGAACTTCCACCGCCGAGCGAAAGACTTGCAATATGCTCAGATTGCGCATATGCCTTTTGTGTTGTGTGTTTTCGTGGGTGGCATGGAGAACTTACGATATGCCGCCCTAGTGATCCTGGACAACTTTCCGCTGAGGAGAAGGCCTCGGAGGAGTACATGAAGTTACACACCACTCCTTGTCCAACGTGTGCTGCGCCATGTCAAAAGACGCAGGGATGCAACCACATGATATGTTTTAAGTGCAACACCCACTTCTGCTATCTCTGCAGCGCCTGGTTAGACCAGGCGAATCCGTATCAGCATTTCAACCAGGAAAAGTCTGGATGTTACCAGCGTCTCTGGGAGTTAGAGGGCGGAGACGATGGCGAGATCGGTCTAGCCTATGGCGGGGGAGTTGAACAAGGGGACAATGCGTTTATACCTTGGGATGTGGAGGAGGTTGGCGATGAGAGCGATGAAAGTGACGGTGATGACGACGACGATAGCGATGGCTCTATCGACGAAGAGGAGATAGTGCTGTTTGAGGACCCGCACGTTCAGGGTGAGCTGGGCCAGCTTTTGCTCCAGGTGGGGCAATTTCATGAACAAGATCCACCGCTACCGCCACCAGAAGCACCGGCTCCACCAGTCGTTGATGGACCTGCACGAATGCGACGAGCACAGGCTCCTCGCCCGGTATTACCACCAGGACTACGACCAGAAGACCACCCGCGACGAGCACCACCTATACTGGGTAATATTGTACGTCATGCTCAAGGAGATAGGGCTGGAGCAAATAGGATAGGGAGACCGGGGTTGCGGCGATTCCTTGAGATGGTAGAGAACGACGAAGAAGATGAGTGGGACAGCGATGAGTTGGATGATGACGAGGAACATCCGGATGGAGACTGGGAGATTCCCCTAAGGTAGCGGCATCAGCTTTCGAGTTTTTTTTCTAGGGCGCTGCCATAAGTCTCGTCTGGCGTTTTCAGTGCATAGCGTGGATGAAATGATGTTGACTACCTGTAACAATTTGGCTGTATATACCCTTAGATTTTCTGAACTGACTGCAGAATTATAAGGCCGTATTCTTATCGAATTCACAGCCAGGAATTTATTAAAATTCCCTAAACAGTCACAATACCACTAACCCTGGTGCTGTGTGGCTTATGAGCTTTCGTCACAAGCCGCGCAAGCCCCAGCATCATCACCACACCCCGCCACAACATCAAATAACCTACTTCTAGCACAGGTTGCCCTTGGGGCCGGTTTAACATTCGACTTAACTGCCCATGAGAATTCTTTGACTAATAGCAGTAAATACCTACTTCTAACCCACTGCTTTGGTTTTTTACATCCTGAGGTTTTTGTCGCATGTTGGACGATGACGTCCTCATCAGTTCAATATACGCCCCCAGCTTCACCACCGTCCCCATCGGCTTCATTTTATGATTTGAGCGATGACGAAGAAGGCGGATATAATACTATCACTCATTTGAGCACGGGGCGAGGCGTAAAGTTGTTATTTTCAAAGAGCAAGGTGAGTGGCTATCAGCTCTCGGTAGCACTGGATAGAGAGATCATGGTGCGCTCAGCTGCCACTTGTGTGCCTAGCTAATGATATTTTTTTTTTTGCTGTGGATTTTAGGTCTACGTTCATCCGACTCCGTCAGCAAAGGATAATATCCCCGGCTTTGTTGCCCTTGTCCAACAAAAGCCCCCGCCCTCGAGCGCTTCAGACACAGGCTCGAATGCTTCACCGAGGGATAGGGTCGCTTCTTCTCTCCTTCTGGCATGGCTACCGGAATTCTCTCTTGGGGACGCATATAGTACTTATGTTAAGGTGGATCTCGCTATTGATTCCGATAGTCCGCCTCGACAGTCCTACCTCGTACCCCCACCCCCGACTGCAACCACTCACAGCAGTGCTATCGGCACCTATGCGTTCGCGGTTCCTGTCAGTGAAATATATTCTCTGCTTGTAAGACCACCGAGCATTGGGTGGTGGTTTGGCAGTGTGGTTATAAATACCCGTGCTGGTGACAGCTTCCCGGCGTTGTTTTTTCACGATAGTGAATGCCAATCTACCATCTTACAGAAGAAGAAAAGGGCTAGAGACTCGTTTGATCCTTTTAGTGAGGAAGGGGGGTTGTTTTGGGGAGGCGATGAGGTTCTAAGGTGGCTGAGGAAGTATGTGAAGATAGAGCGTTCGGGAGCAGAACCCAGCATCTATCTCGTTGAGCCAAGCCAGGAGGATAGAGAGGGGTTCGGAAAACCTGTCACCGTCGGATTTCCAAATGGAGGCAGGCAGAGATCCGGAAGCAGGGCGGAAGAGCAGATTGGGCGCCCAAGTAGTTCTGGGGGGAGCGGCTCTGGGGTTCCTAGCCAGAGAGATGCGGGAATGGACCCGATCACGAAGGCTCTGAAAGAAGCGAGGTGGAGTTTCTTGGAAAAGTTGAGCAAGGTGACTAATTTTACTCGGCGGACGGCACAGGATGTTCTTGATAACCCGAAGATACCACCGCAGGTCAGGCGGCTGATGAGGAACCCGGAAGTCCAGACGCTGCAAGATGAGTTTGATAGCGCTCGATTGTACCTCGCTAGATGGGCGATGGGCATAGCCGAACAGAGTGAGAGGGAGAGAAACCAAAGGATTTGGACGGCAAAGGATGTCCTCGAAATGGAAGACAGTGCAGTAGGAGAATTTGAAATATTGGATATTGAGGCGGGCAATATGTCTTTGAGTGAAAGACGTAAGCCTGTGACCTTGAGCGAGTGGCGGGGGTTTTTCGATCCCCACACGGGCCGGCTACATATCACGCCTGACGAAGTGAAGGAGAGGATATTTCATGGTGGCTTGGACCCTAGTGATGGTGTGAGAAAGGAGGCTTGGATGTTTTTGCTAGGTGTCTATGAGTGGGAAAGCTCAACGGCTGAGAGAAAAGCAAACATGGCAAGCCGAAGGGACGAATACGTGAGGTTGAAGGGTGCTTGGTGGGACAGGCTTGCTGATGGAGGAGGGGAGGGGGAGCAAGGGGAATGGTGGAGAGAGCAGAAGAGCAGAATAGGTATGTGATCTTGCTCGCTTCTCTTCAAATTACGAATGCCAAAAACTGACCTTCCCCATTGCTTGGGATACGTTCGATAGAGAAGGATGTCCATCGAACAGACAGGCATATTGCTCTTTTCGCTGGTGAGGACATTCCACATCCGGATCCCGATTCGCCGTTTGCAGAGGTGGGCACGAATGTGCATCTAGAACAGATGAAAGATATGCTCCTCACATACAACGAATACAACCACGGGTTGGGTTATGTACAAGGCATGAGCGACCTCCTAGCTCCAATCTATGCGGTGATGCAAGACGATGCAGCTGCTTTTTGGGGGTTCGTTGGATTTATGGAGCGGATGGTAATATCTTATCCCGGGCTTTAGGAATCCGATTCGCCTGCTGACAATAACCCCAAGGAGCGTAACTTCCTTCGGGATCAATCTGGCATGCGCGCCCAACTCTTAACCCTCGATCACCTCGTGCAGCTCATGGATCCAGCGCTCTACTTGCATCTTCAATCCGCAGAAAGCACCAACTTCTTCTTCTTTTTCCGCATGCTGCTCGTGTGGTACAAGCGCGAGTTTGAACTGCCTGATGTGCTGCGGTTATGGGAGTGTCTGTGGACGGACTGGTTGAGTTCCAGTTTTCATCTCTTTATCGCTCTAGCGATTTTAGAGAAACACCGGAATGTACTGATAGACCACCTGAAGTATTTTGATGAGGTGCTAAAATATAGTACGTTCATTCCTTCATGCCTGTTTCGTGCTCCATAGCTTCTGCTAACCTGAATCGTAGTAAATGAGCTCTCCAACACAATCGACCTTCAGTCGACGCTCATACGGGCTGAAGCACTCTTTCGACGCTTCCAGCGCACTGTTGAAGCCATCGATAAGAAATCCAATTTTCCACCACCCAGAACCGTTAGACAACGCAAGTCACTAACCGAGCCACTTCCCAGGGTAGGCTCTTCTGCGACTGGTGAGCCTAGTGGTAGCTCTTCTGGCAGTGATGCGGCCGCAACTTCTGGAGGCCTCGTAGGCAATACCGAGAAAGTTATCAGTCCGGAGCTCAGACAACTACTAGGGCGGGAGGTGATCAAAATGGACAATGCGACCGAGCTGAGAGATAAGTCGAAGGGGAAAGCCAGAGCTAACGCTCCAGTGCCAACGTGAGGTCTTTGGTTGTACTCGTTAAGCAGGGGGCCGAACTCTGGCATAGAGGACTATTACGGGAATTTGTCCTCCTGGCTATGGCGTTTTGGGCGTTCCTCCATGGGGTCTTCCTTGCCGCTCTTGATTTCTCACTGTTTTCCTTGATCATGTCTATTCTTGTTATTTGAATTGCAGATGCCACGCTTTGAGTGGGATTTTGATGGCTGGGAATATAACCTGGCTATACATATATGGGAAATCAGTAGAGAAATGTTTTTGTAGGGTCCTCGAATACGATATAAGCCACAATGCACCGAAAGGAGAGTATAAAGCGCTATATAATACCAACGACTTAGACCCTACTTGATTCCATTTCCGACTTATTTTCGCTAATCCAGCAAGCGAAAAACAACCGCTTCCATGATTTTCGGCCACAAGGTTCGGTAATATACCACTTCAATTGCATAATTTTCATACAACATCCGAATTGGTGTAGTGGTTCGCATACCTCGCTCTCAACAAGTGATCGCCGAGGCGACCCGGGTTCGATTCCCGGATTCGGAATATTTTTCTTTTCCTTTTTTTTTTTTTTGGAAAAATTTCTCATCTTTTGCTCCTACTGTCCGTGCCATCTTAGTCCTCCACTACGTAATAAAGACGCACTTTGGCAGAGTTGCAACGGGATATCAAACAGGGGGTTTGGCAGTAGATGAGGCGAGATTGGCGCGGTGGGAAACTGTTTCGCTAAGATGGGAAATTGGGGAGGCAGAATTTTGGAGGGATTTGGTTGGCTGGATTTCTTAAACAGTAATTGGAAACGGAACCCTCACTTTCCCAGCTTGGGATACGATTTGCTTCTCGATATGCCCCGTTTTTCAATCTTTGGTTGTCGTTTGTTCTGCGCGCGAATTGCATCGGTAGGATTTTGTCTATAGGGAGCACGGGGTCATAGGGTCACGCACGGCGCATTGTGGAGCGCCCGGACGGTATCGTGCATTATCATCCAAGTGGAGAAGCGGGCGGTGACATCAACTCGTTTGCTTGGGACTGCTCAACATGATCTTCCTCCGACGATTTTGACTGTCCAACAAAAGAAGCCCCCACCACCTCCATTTCCTTTATATTCGCACCCGCTCCACGTTGCTCTTAACGCGGTTGCACTTACATCTCATACAAACTCCGACTTTACTGGTTTCAGCTGCCGAACCGCGACCTTTTTCATGATCATGTCGGCATTTACGACTTCAATTGACCACGACTAACCGCAGAGAAGAGCAATGTCGGAAATTCAGTTCGGTGCGGGTAATCCGTCGCACCCCTTTGTGCCCCTTCGACGCCTTACAACACGATCTCCATCTCCTTCCCGCTCACCCACTAGGGGAGGCGGATTTACCGCACATGTGCTCGATCCACTGCTATCGGACCTATCTCCATCCAAGACATTAGAAGCGCTGTCGTCTAGTCCGACATTTGTCGGCAATGGCGGACGTTCAAGTGCGCTGCAGGCTAGCATAGCGGTGGCTTCGCCTGCACAGAGGGCATTTGCGGTTAGGGCAGCGTTGGCGCACAAGAAGCTTCGTGAATGGTCTGTTGAGTTATCTTCTTGGGAGTGGCCTACCAAAGACGGGCTATCGGAAACCTCTAGAGGATTTCAAGTTCCATCTTGGGAGGAGAGAGCAGCTAAACGGAGAAGGATGGATAGTGGTCTGCAGAGTCAAAAGAAAAGTTGGGGGGTGGTAACGCATGGCGGAGGGGGTTTAGTTACTTCACAGAAAGCCAGCCTAGACGCTGTTATAGGGTCAAGCTCTGGATTTGGTGCAAGTGACGATGGCGATGATGGTGATGATGATGTGGAAGCTGGACTGGAGCCCGACGATGAATACTGGGGTAGCCTCCCTGCTTATCGCGTGTTGGAATATGAGGAGAGGGTAGAGACTATCAAGGGGGAGATGGAAGCGCTTGATTTAGAGGAACTGAAGAGTCAGGTGCTAGGTATTGACACCCCCCCCCATGGATGGTAAGACTCGCAACCGACTAACATGATCCTAGATGCGCATATACCATCGAGATCCAGACCTTCGTCATCATACGACCTTATAGATGACGAACCCTCGCTCGAGAACTACGTTCCCCTCGGAGATTTCACGGCCCTTATAACGGCCACTACACTACAAGCCCTTCCTTACCTTTCCCGAGTCATAGGCCTCTTAAATACGTGGGTTATTCGGATCGCTGTACTCAAGGTAGTTCCAAAATTTCTGGCGAATCTTGAGGAGGTCGAGGATTTAGTGAAGTTAGCGTTCGGGGCTATTGTGGTTTCAACTGCCACACCACATGCTAGTTCGCAACGGGGGAAATTGACTGAAAAAGGGCCTGGTCCGGGGGCGCTGCGGCTTTGGGGGGGTGGACGAAACAGATTGTTGCCAATACCTCCAGACGAAGATTTCACCAGGAGCGCTTTCAATGCTGTTCGAGAGATGCTGGAGAGGAAAGTCACATCGCTAGGGCAGCTGCTTGATAGTATGCTAGATGATCTAGAGGGGCGAGATGATACTATACCAGAAGAGTGGATCGAGAAGATGGAGGCGGCGGAGGAGAGTTATGGGAATTGGGTTATCGAAGCGGAGAAGAAGGTGTTGGAGGCTGAGTGGAGACGAAGTTTTCAAGCCCAGGCTGAACAGCTTACCAGCGCCCAAAACAGTAAAAAGGCCGACGCTGGCAAGGACATTGTCGGAAAAGCCGGTGCAAATGGCGATGATCCGGCAGAGTGTGAGGTAAGCGCTCAAGAAGAACCCGTTGGCGGAGCACACGACATCGCTGAAGGCGGGGCTTCGAAGGATGTCCAGGCTATCCAATGTCCTGACCTGCTTCCGGTTCAACAGCCCGACGATACGAGAGTCTACGATCGAGCGGATGAGGTAGAACTAGCTGGAGATGTCGCCGATGTGACCGGAGTGAAAGAGGATACAGCGGATAATTGGGAGGCAGACATCGGTGGAGTTTGCGACCCAGTCTTGGATGAAACCTCAGTATATACCCCGGCTATGCAAGGTTTAGATCTACCCTCAGCTCAACCGACCGACGATAGCCATGACTACGAGCGGACGGATAAAGTGGATCCGGATGAAGACACTATTGAAATCACTGAAATCAAAGAGGATGAGACGAATCATCAGGAAACAGATGTAGATGGGACATACATCCTAGTCCCGAGTGATGCCTCGGGAGATATTTCAACCTCACCTAGCCTTGATTCGCCCCCAGCTCAACTCGACGCTACCCGAGACTTCGAAGAAGTAGAGCAAGCCTGCCAGGTACTCGAGAGGGACATGACCAACGAGATAATCGTGGCAGAAGATACTACTGGGGTGGCTGGAACGACCTCGAGCCAGATATCGGAGAATACCCTAGATGTCCTAGATGTATGCGAGCTAAATCCACCCCTGGCTTCGCAGGTCAGCGACGCCAGGACGCCTGAGAAGGCGGCCGTACTGGACGATGACTGGGACATGGTAGATGGGTCGGACACAGCTGAGCAAAATATCAGAATAGTCAAGGCGGCTAGTGGTCAATCGAGAGAGAATGGAGCAGAAGCTAGTGGCGTATATTGCCCTACCCAGGGAATCCCAACACAGCTGTCCACTACGCAGAACTCGGATTCCCCTCCGCCGATTCCTGAGGTACCGATTATAGGCAAAGTCTCCTCCGATGGGAACACTACTGATGATGTGTTCGTCCATGTCATATCCAATGCCATTGGTACATATCCAACTACTGAGACGAATAATGAAGGTCAGGAGCCAGTTATAAATAACGAGAGGCCTGAAACACCCCCTTTACAACGCCCACTTCCGTTGGGGTCTCCTACAATATCGCCCCCAACCTCCCAAAGAAAGGCAGGACGTCGAAGCCCACTTGGCACAGTCGACTCGGGAGATATCCGCTACAATATATCTAACCCGGTTATTGTTGCAGATGCAGGTCCCGCAGGAGCTTCCTCTACGGAACATCCCACGAGCGTCGAGAACGATGCATTCTTCAATCCAAAAGTAGCTAACAAAGACTGCACTGCGGCGTGTCTGGCTAGCTCTAATAGTGTTGAAACTCTTCCTGATAAGCCGGTTCATGGAGAGAATAATTCACACATAAGCGTCCGAGCCAAGCCGTCAGAGTTACCGACAGCCACTTCAATTAGCTATGCCCACGAGATAAAACCCCTAGTTCTGGCTTCACCCTGGACCACCCCCGTGAGACCGGATTTCGATTCAGATAATAGCCAAACCTCCCCAAACTTGAGCATACAGTCTTCGTCCTCAAGCCCCACTTTCCAGACACGAGGTTTAGAGCCGCCGAGATTCGGGAGGCCCACCGACAATACTGATTCCCTGCCTCCAATTAGCGGGACCCATGAATCCCTCTCGTCGCGAATGACCACTGAAAGTAAGTGTATGACAAACGAAAACGTGGGCCCCGAAAGGCAGTTAGATCTAGATCTCAACAGGGAAGGCTTAGGAATTCGAGATATAATGACGGAAACAGTTTCTCATATATCCTTAGGAGGGGGAACGAGTGCAACTGAGGCGACTGGAGAACTTGATATACATGGAGGTGACCAACCCGAGGCGACTCCGAGGGATGCCATACCCCAATTCCAAGAAACTAGCCGGTCTATCGATTTGAGTGACGGTGGACTGCCACAAGAAGAATCGATCGCTGGGGCGGAGTCCGAAAGAAATGAGTTCTCGGTTGAGACTCCTATAACGACTGATAGCGGGGAAGTCGTGCTTGACTCGGTAGAAAATTTCAATCCGGAGAATCATGGCCAGCCCGACACTGTGGAACTAGAGCACTCAATATCAGCCTCGCCTAGCCTGTCAGAATCTTCCTACTCGCCCGAAACAGCAGCTCTAGAGGTTCCTAAAGCAACTGGAGAGAGCAGTGATAAGATCAATTCCGTAGAGTCGGACTCCCCGAGCCCGAGCCCGAGTCCCCCGTCCATCAAAGCCGATGCGACTGTAGGATGCATAGCTTCAGCAGGCGAGTGCTTATTGACGAGGTCTGACGAGAATGCCAATTCGTCGCCCAAAGTAGGGGCCTTTGTCACCATAGACACGCATCCAAATCTCCAACCACATCTAGACGATACACCAGATGGCAATAAGGTAGTGCCCACGTCGGAGGGAACACCGGAAACCTTAAAGCATTCGCCTGTAAGTGTTCCAACGAGCCCTGCCCAACGCCTTCCTCTAGAATCACAACTAACACCCCTACAGGCGGAGACTCCCAACGCTTTGTGGACTCGAAGTCCCTACTCCAGCCCGCTTACCATGGATAATACTCCACAAGGTGCCGGCCCACGAACCCCCATGTCCTCCGAGTCGTTTCGAAATTTGACCCGCCCCCGAAGATCGGAGCCGCCCACACCACTACCATCTCTTTCTATTAACGACGTTGAAGAACAATCTCCATCTGTGAGGCAGTACCTGAAAAGACACGATACAGGCAGCTCGGAAGATGACCCGCTCGGTTCTCTCCCGGCCTTACAAATACCCAAACGGCGGCAGAGGACTTACTCTAGTCCAGAAAAGTCCTTGGTCGTGCCAGGAAGGCCACAACAGAAAGGCACTGATACAGGGGGAGCTGGAAGTGAAAATACCTACAGTCGAGGTCCAATTGAATTGTCCAAGGCAATTGTTCTGGAGAGCCCTGTGGAGAACGCAGACGATCATCTAGAGCAGAAGATCAACTCTATCCTAACCACCATACCTGCTCGGATACGACTAAGTTCCGAACTTGAAGCTGAGCCGTCCCCGAACGGAAGATCGAGCCCTCCGAAAAGCTATGCAACCGTATCTCCAGGGGTGCGCCCACTTCGTGCGACCTCCGCTAGCCCTTCATTTACGCTGGCACCGGCGTATGCAAAGAATCCGAGGCCTCGCGCAAAAGGAAGCAATCCAGATATTAAGCTCTATCACCTTCACCGATCTAGCGGGGAGGCTCCCATCAAGTTATTCGTGCGCCTAGTAGGCGAAAACGGCGAACGAGTGATGGTTAGAGTTGGAGGTGGGTGGGCCGATCTAGGAGAGTATCTGAAAGAATATGCAACCCATCACGGACGAAGATCTACATCGGACGGGCGAATAGAGATCCAGGACGTCCCCAAACTCAACTCCAAAGGCTCGGTAGCCTCCTTAAAAGCCCAAGCCACCGGCCGCTCAACCCCAACCTCCCGCCCTCCCTCCTCTCTTGACCGCTCCACCTCCCTCCCCTTCGCCCGTAGCACTCGAAACCCTCCTCCCTCCACCCCTCCCACCACAACTCACACCCCCACAACGCCAACGCCGCAATCCCAAACTCAATTCCCCACCATCGTCTCGCGCCGCGCACAAGAACTCACTCCCCCCTCCAACGGCTCCTCCGTCTCCTCCTCCGCGCGTTCTTCATCCCGACTTTCTTGGACAGAAGAGGAACCTGCCCCTGCTTTGGGGCTCGCAGGGCCGAAGAGCAGGAAAGTCGATATGGCCCCCGATAGGCAGGCGTGGGTTGAAGGCGTGTTGGGGCAGGTGAGGAAGGCGAGCGCGCAGAAGAGGGAGGAGAACGATTTTGGGTCGTTGGGAAGGATTGGGGGGACTAAGAGGGTTTTTAGGAGGGGAAGTAAGGGAGGGCGGGAGAACTAGACTAAGGAATTGGGAGGCTTTTTCTAAGACATTTTTGCCCTTTTTTCTCTTCCGCCTTTTCTAATCTTAATCTACCATTGCATTTGGAGCTAGCTTTTCTTGTCCTATCCTATCTCAGAGTATGGCGTTTATTTATCTATCCGGTGGATATATATACATAAGGCGCCATTTGGGGTTTGGAGCGGGGGTTTTTTTTTCACTTTTTCTTTTTTTTTATCAATTTCGGCAATACCTCCTGATCGGCTTGTGCTCTTTTTAGTTTTCATTTTATTTTAGAGCAAACTACAATGAGGTGCGGATGTAAGCACAGGAAGAAATGGGTAATACGAATCTCAAGGGGCTACCCACGACTACAGGAGTCCCTCCCGAACATGCACGCACATATAAGGGTGATGGGGAGTGGAATTAAGAGGCGAGATTACTTGGCAAAGACAGCAGGTAACGGGAGTTATGAACTCACAATATAGAAAATGGAGGACGGTAAAGAGATGTGGTTTCGGATGCTATAGTTACCGGAGTACCTCCCGAAACATATACACTATCATGCAACGGTTGCCTTCAGGGGGACGGACGCTCATGCGTATCTGGGTCTCCTCCCACTAAACCACCCTACACCAACAACTATACTGCTTCATGGGTTCACCTCGATAGTTACCGGTAAGGCCATTAGGCCAGTATACGCAGACAATCCGAACCCAATAAGGCCGTACCATTGCGACCCTTAGACGGCAGTTACAGCTAAATAGACTCCAGCGGGGGAAATGTGTGCCAGTGATAGCCTGACAGAAGTACAAACTCCGTCGTTATAGAAGCGAAAAATGGTGAGGACGAGTTTATGCTGTTGGATCCCACCACGGTCCTTGGTCTCAAAAAAAGAAAGGCGCTAGGGGTTTCGATTTTTGGTGCTCTACTCTTTCGGGGGGGTGCTCGTCAAGGCTTATACCGCAGTCAAAGAGGACCTCAAGAGAGTAAAGGAGAGCTGCCCAGCTACTGTTGAGATCAGCCGGACCGCGAATTGATGATGAAGAAAGCAGCGCCACTTCTTCCATAGCCACGACTCGAAACCGGCAAGGTGCAAGAAGCGTACAGACAGCTCTAGGGGAGCGACTACTGCTATGCTCGGGAGGGACTCCTATTACTATAGCTATCATCTAGATCGATCTTTAAAGGAAACGGATTCGCCGTCGGCTTATGACTGGTAGGACCGGCAAGAGAGATGGCGGATGGTGATTACCAGATGCAACCTGCCACCTTTCGCCCTTTAGATGCCCAGCATCACACCAAAGCTAGCCCTCACAATCGAAGAGAGGCCAGTTGCAGGGGCAAAGCCAGCCCCCCCAGAGGCGAGAGCACAGACGGCAGAGACAAAGCCGATCGAGCACCAGGCATGAGCAGAACACAGAGGTATGTACGGAGAACGCGGTGCAGGCGAGGCATGACAAAGGAGCGGTGCCGATGCCCCCGGAGGTTAGCAATCAATCTCCCTGGAATGCTGAACCCGAGCCACCCCTATTCCCAACCTGTTTGCTACCCAGGGCCCCTGACATACGCGCGTCGGAGGTGTCTGGGGAATACTTAGGGACCGCCCTCGGGCACCTGCTCGGACGACATGGTCGAGGCGCCTGTCGGGTTCCGGAGTCACAGATGAGGAGTAGAGCGGGGAAGACGAGGCGGAGGGTGGACCTGTTGTTTTACATGTATGCACAATACGTAAGCTATACTGCACCGGTCGTTCTCGAGGGGATACACTCACGACCACAGAAGGCCCTCCTAGAAATTTGCGCATACATACACACGCTATGCCATGCCGTCCCCCCTAGCATCCTATTTAAAAAAAAAAAAAAAAAAAGTTCTCTATTCCGGCATGGAGTTTCGCTCTGAGCCTGAAAAAACCTCGCGCGCACAACCCACATACATACCCAGAAACCCAAAAAGCGAACCCAACCCTCCTGCCCCGTTCCACGCAAAACAAACCCCTCCCAAAAGAAAAGAGAAAAAAGCAGTCACCTAACCCGCGTCGCGACACAACAGCAGAGTAAACACCCCCCCGCCAAGCAAAAAAGCCCTAACCCCCATTTTTCTTTTTTCCCCGGCGCACGATGCACCACCGCACGCATACATCCATACATCCATACATCCATACATACATACATACACGTACATACGCCAATATATCTCAAAACCTGCACCGCAGATCACCCCCCCCCCCCCCCCCCCAAAAAAAAAAAAAAAAAAAAAAAAAAAAAAAAAAAAAAAAAAAAAAA
>JAGHQL010000288.1:0-16686 GCA_020080175.1 Glutinoglossum americanum | reverse complement strand
AATTTGAACCATTCTACATGCCCCCTTCGTGCCCCATAGCCTGTTTACAATAATTGAAGGTCTACTTTTTCGACTGTGAGTTTTCCTTCGAAGAAGAGGATGTTGGCCCAGTGGATGACTTCGCCGAGGCAGCTGGTCATGAAGGGGGAGAAGAGGATGAGCCGGCTGAGCTCCTGTTCGGCCTTAATCTGTCGAGGGTTGTTCTTGCGCTGGGAGAAGTGATTATAGACGGATGTGGCAGCTTGCTCGTCGGTTACCGTTTCATGCCGGAGGAGGTAGAATCGCGGCTGGGGCTCTCGAATGACGCGGAAGCCAGGCGTCAGTGGTGGGACTTCCTGTCTCAGGGGCGTTGCATCGCACCGTTCTGCGCTCTGAACGTTGGCACAGTAGTAGTAGCCACCAGCGCCAACTGCACCGAGTACACCGGCTACGAGCAAGGCATTCGTTCTGCCAGCTCCCGGTGATTTAGTAGAGTAGCGGAGGAAGCTCTAACAGAGAAAGATGGAGTTTCAGCACACAGCTAATTAGATTACCGATTGAGTCTTACGGGCAGTTGGGCGGATCTAGAAATTTGTCTCACAAACATCGTCCTCAACTCAACAAAAAGCGAACCGATGTACTATGCCGTTTGGAGTTGAGACAAGATACGACAAGGATATGGTCGGAAGTTAATTGATTCGCTAAGGGTGGGAGAGAGTTTTCTCTATTCTGCTAAAAACGAGAGCTAACAACTTCTGTAATAGTTCTCCTGAAGCTATCGCCGGCGATGGCTCTCGATGACTAGCTCCTGCTGCCTAGCAGAGTGAGTCATCAAGGTAAAGCCACAATACCAATAAGGTTCGAGCCGTACGTAGTACATCTACCTACGTAGAAGCGCGAGAAACAGTCAGGAGAAAAACTCATGAGACTCTTGGCTTGAAAGTACGACAGAAAACCACTTTTTGCTCAAGAGTCTGGGTAGTATCCATCGCCGCTGTTGTGACGGATACGCCCTATTTTGGTTTGGTCGGTTGGGCATATTTTGCTAAATTGACTTGATATTTTGGTAGCATAGAGTCGCTATGGAGTGTTCGCTGCACTTTAAGTTCATAGTAGTTGGAGAAGCCGGTCCCATGTTCTAGTTTCCTGATATCATTATGGAGGATATTATTTTAGTTTGGAGAAACCCACGGCACCCTTTTCTGGAGCGAGCTCGCTGCCCGTTGTAGGGATCTTGAGGCTCCCGCCAAGATATCTCGAACATGGTGACCGGAGCGCCTAGATCGCAACCAGCTCCCATCTCAAATTTCACTGCCTGATTCCACTCCTAGTATCCCAACGATGCAATGTGGATTTGACGAGAAGCGCTCTTCCAAACAAGGACGATACAAGGTCCCACCGTATTAACTATTGTTATGCTCGCGGCCTTAATTAGCCAGCCGCGGTTTCCTCCTGTATTCAGTTGCCGAATGTTCCCACGCGTAAGAACGCACAGTGCCTCAGTAACCAATTCCATCTTGAACGAAGTTTTGCTTTCTAGCACACTCGTGGGAGCCAATCAGCTACCCGGAATCGAACCAGGCAGCCGATTTCTACCAACTCGTAACCAGTCGTACCCCGAGGAACGGCCAGTGGGAAAACTGTACGAGTCAGGAAGAAGTCCTGGATTTATCAAAGTCGGTACTGGAAACATCGATGCGGCCCCTGACCAATATGGTTATAAACAAGCGGTAAAGACATGATGTTATCCGGAAGATTGCGCCTAGAAGTTCGGAGGGGGCTTCAGGGATGTTATTCGACGAGAACTTATCGGTTATCTAGACGGGCTACAGATGCAGCCAACCGGCGGCGTGCCAGTGGGACCAGTCGCCGCAAAGAATCTATGGAGGAACGGGACAATGAACTTCGCATCCATGGACAAGTTTATGAGAGACCCCACCGATACCACGACGGCGACCATGAGAAGACGCGGAGCAGGATGTCCGGCCAAATACGCTCAAGGGGATATAACAATCAATTCTACTTATATCTAGGTAGAATGGGCATAGCTCCCCTCCCCAATAACCCCAGTTGGGTTGACTACCAGCTTTCCTGTAGTTCTCATGATCCAGAGCCCAAGAGGCTTATCAGGCAAAGTCCGGAAGTCTTCAAGTTTTACGGCTCTTTTCTGTTCCTTGGACGAAACCATACGCCAGAGAACAGGGTTTGATCAAACAAGAGATGAGAGATTCCAAGTCGCAAAGGCCACAGGCGCCCAACTTGTACAAGATAATGAGGGCAAAGCAAAGTTCATTTAAGACTTAAACGGAGGTAGTTACGGCCTATCACCTACTTTGCAGATCTTTTCAGTTGGAGGAATCCCTTTCATCAAGCCCTGTATCACGATGTATACAGCCCCCCGTATCCTACAGCGGTCCCGAGAAATACTACAACTCGGTGGAGCTAGTAACGGCTACAATAAGGAAACCACTTCACCAGCTTCCCGCGTGCAGCATGATGAGACAAAGCAGCTTCGAGTAGCACTGTGCGAAATATCAGTCGTGCAAAAATAGAGCCAGCAAGAGGAGAAGGCGAGGCGAGGAAGGAAAAAAAATTAACTTCCATTAGTCTCGGTTGCAGGTACATCTTATTTCTGCCGACTGGGCCTATTGTATGCTACTCCACCCAATGAAAACCCATCAAAAGCATCGCACTCGCAGCTCACAGCATCGCCCTTGTTGAGCGGGCTCGCTTAGGCAGTCTCGCCAATGATGAACCATCGAGATTACGGAAGTCATATTGCGAACACCCCATCCAAACCCGGAATCGAGTGCTCGCATATATGAGGGAGATCACCGCTTGGTACACGGACAGCACCAATACCGACCCGACATGCGGTCATTAGAGCGTATGCTCCTCGAAATATGGACGTTGCTAGAGTAGCAGCAGGTACTCAGCGACATCCCGTGAGAGATCTAGAGGACCGCAAGGCCACGGCGAAACAGAGTTGACATCTTGCAGGAAGCTCCTAAGAATACGGCTAGAGTCTACTATCCACAGTAGTCAGGGCTCGGCGTGGACGTTACCGGGGCTTAAAATTCACCACTTCACGCGATGGTCAAAAATGGCGGTCCGAGCATCTTCTGCCGGGGATGGCTGCAGGGGAAAGTGATGGTCAGACGGCCGCCAAGGAAATGCCCTCCGCGTTTCTGGAATCAACTTTCTGCGCCACCTTAGGGTCCCTTAGCCCAAACACTCTCCTCAAACTCCAACTCCTCGCCGCCCATTCCAATAGGCTGATCCCGTCGCGCATAAACACCACCCCCGGCTATAAGGGTCAGAAGATGAGACAACAGCACACTGACCCGCTAGGGGTTCCGCCGGAGGGCGACATCCTCTTTCGTGTCGTCTCGTCCGGTGCCCTGACGCGTAATCAGTAAGCAAGGCTGACTCAGGCTCGGGATGGACTTGTCTGAGGAGTGCCAGATGGCTACTTGAATAAGCTGCCTCGCGTCTTGCTCCCACCCCCGGCCAACTTTGCGGCCCACCCAACTAGCAAATAGATCAGCAACTATACTAGATATGACAACTGGACAAGTATATAACGGTTGGTCCAAGATACTAGAGTGCGAGTGCTGAGTCTGTTAAAATAGGGTGAAATACTGTCGAGTCCTTTCACTCCGCCAGGGCAGGTTACGACTCCTGGACAAGGCAATACTTCCCCTACCCACCCACAAGAGCTCCCCGCCGACGCCGTCTTACAGGAGCTCCCCGCCGACCCCACCGCCTCACGAGAGCTCCCCGCCGACCCAACCCACGCCGTCTCACCGGAGCTCCCCACCGACGGACAAGGACAAGGCAATACCTCCCCCGCCGACCCACCCCCACAAGGGCTCTCCGCCGACCCAACCCACGCCGTCTCACAGGAGCTCCCTGCCGACGCCATCTCACAGGAGCTCCCCGCTGTCCCCGCCGTCTCCGCCGTCTCCCGAGAGCTCCCCACCGACGGACAAGGACGAGGCAATATATCCCCTGCCGACCCACCCCCGCGAGGGCTCTCCGCTGACCCAACCCACGCCGTCTCACGGGAGCTCCCCACCGATGGACGAGGACAAGGCAATACTTCCTCCGCCGACCCACCCACACAAGAGCTCTCCGCCGACCCAACCCAGGCCGTCTCACAGGAGCTCCTCGCCGACGGACAAGGACAAAGCAATACTTCCTCCGCCGACCCACCCCCACAAGGGCTCTCCGCCGACCCAACCCAGGCCGTCTCACAGGAGCTCCTCGCCGACGGACAAGGACAAAGCAATACTTCCCCCGCCGACCCAACCCACGCCGCCTCACAGGAGCTCCCCGACAGACAAGGACAAGGCAATACTTCCCCCACCGTCTCACGAAACCTCCTCGCCGGTCCACAAAACGGAGACCACCAGCTCCTTGCCCATTCATCGGATGATCACCACAAGGGACTTTTGTCCGGGCCTCGTATCCGTAGGGCTTCGGTACAGCGTTACATCTGGATCTTGCTAGGACTAGGACTCTTTATTGTGGCCCTCGCGGTTATTATTACGCTCAGTGTCTTGCTGCGGCCAAAAGCGACACCGAAAATCGCCTTAACCGTAACAACTGTAGCAGCTACTAGTACACCACCTCTCACCGACTCAGGGCTTGACATTGCGCCTATCGTGCTGGGCGCACCCTTCTCCATCAGCCCCCAAAACGAAACAAAACTTGTCTATAATAGCGAAGGCGGCAAGATCTGTATTCGCACCAAATCCCAATCCAGTTGGAGCAGTAGCGCCCAATGTGTGGAAGGCGCGAACCCCAAGAACAACACCCCTCTCACTATACTAGACTGGTTAGGTGGACCTTCCATCTACTTTTTCACTAACAAAAACAGTCTCTCTGGCATCGACTACATCCCTAAAACCGGCGGCTGGAGACTTTCGAGTATCACCAACGAAAAAATTACGGCCCACAACCTCTCCCAGATCGCTTCGTGCACATGGCGGAATGGCACTGCAGCCAGGGTCTATTACCAAGTCCCCAATAAACAAGTTTGGGAATTTGGCATGGATGATTACCGCGACCAGGCATGGCGCAACGGTAGCGCAGTTGGATTCATGGGCGAGGCCGTGGAAGGATCAGGCATCGGCGTTACTCGATGGATCAATAATACAGCGGAAGTGGAGGAGCTATTTTTCGAAGTGATTAGCGGAGGCATTCAAGGGAAGATGTATGCCCAGGGAAAGTGGATTCCAGAACCCTACAGCGTCAACGGGGCGGCAGGGGGCATTCTAGACGGTTCGAGCATTACTGCTACGACCGTTGGAGCGAGCGCCGGTACAGTTTATTTATCGTACGTTGCAAAAAGCGGATTCCTTGAATTGCAGACACGGGGAACGACGAACGTCTCCACATATGGCGACTTTGGCTCGCCGAACCAGATTGCTGGGGGGGATGGGCACCCAAGGGCAGGTCTCACCGCTATAGACTCATCTGGTAGACCAGTGATCTATTTCGTTAATGGACGGAAGTTGATGGAACTGTCATCGTCGAGCAACAGCAATTTGTCTATAGAGTGGTCGGGAGTAGAAATTTGATATTGTCCGGGTTGCGCGTAAGGGCTGCCGTTATGTGGATACGCTTGGGTAACCACGGGATGTAGGTTATAGGGTGATTATGCCCACTAGGGAGTTCGTATAGGCTAAGGCCTGATATAGAAGGGTGACTCGGTAGCAGAATAGACTAAATTTGCCGAATTATTACTAACTAAACTGTGCTATAGTTTTCATGAAGAGCGATATATACTTCACATAATGGTCCAATGTCCAATTTTGATCCCTGAGATTTGACTATCTTTATGATATTTCTCTCGATATGTGTCAGTTTGATAATCTCTAGCTGCAGCTTTTCCAACAGCACTTTCGGTGCCTTTCTATCTATGATAGTATAGATTTGAGATAGGTTTGCGAGAGGTTTAAGTCGAAGAATGGTCAGCCGTTAGGTGAGGGGAGAACTAAATACCTTTTATATGAGTTTGTGGGCACATACATTTCTAACTTATTTTCCTGCTGAAACTTGATAGGCTGTATTTGGAGCACCAACGTAGAACAGAATATTAAGGATGAAAGTGATGGTGGGATGTGCTTGCACGGGCTCGGGGTGCACATCACCCAGCTCACCATTCAAAGCAGCACTAACTGGGTGAGGTACTCACGAGCAAAAAGCAGTTTACCGCCGTACTGTCCACTCCCTATTGTACCATATTCGACTTCAGCGAATCATGAGGAATTACGGAATCGGCCTCTAGTACAAAAATAGAAAAATAGTTATTTCCTTTTAGCAATGGGCTTATACATATGCGAAATAACTGCTAGAACTGTCTTTGAACGGGATTTTGTTTCTTGAGTTTTGTTTGTCAAGAATAACGAACCTCACAATCCCTCTTTCCGACTCCCCAACTTGAGCGCCTCCCCAAATACATCGACGACCGATACATAGAGGCCCGGTGCCCCTTACCTCTGTCAATTAATATGGAAGCAAATGCTACACAATTAAGCCCAGTTAGAACAGAAGTGTCCCAGCACCGGCCTACTCGTAAGTACACCATCCTTTCTATCAACCGTCCAGTACCACTTATCACATATAGGCAAACGGCGTCATAATACTAGGAGTAAAGAGCCATCCAAGCCCATCCACAAGTGCCCTAAATTGCGAGAGAAATGTCAGTATTTCTAGAATTTTCTAGTTGTCCTTCCTGTTATAGTAAAGGTTACTTACTACTTATAGTCATCGAAAGACATCGCAACACTGAAGGTGAAGTGTAACCTCAGCCTTCTCGCATGAGCCCACGATTGCGGGAGATACAGCATGCAAAACAGCACGCAGACCAACAACAAGCTGCGGAAGCCTGTGGGAGCCTCCTTCCGGGCAGCTAGGATGCGTCGTCGCATTGGACCAGGGCAACCTGAGCTTTCCCAGATTACCCCGAGACCTCAAAGGAGTCGTTAGTTGTCCCTATTTATTCCTAGCACCACTAATGCCGAGGCAGCCAAACGGTGTCGGAATATCGAGAACGGAGACATCTCCAACCGCAAAGCGGAACGTCCTAAGAACAATAACGGAGATGAGCCGAAACCAGGAATAAGCCAGAGCAAAGATATTTTTATCGAAGCTCGGCTGAGTTCGACGGGTGGCGAAAGACCGCTTGAAGAATTAGACATAGTGGCAGCGGACGACATGCCCCAACCTTACTGTATGGCAGCGGAGTCTCTACCGCACTTGCTTACTTGACAAGGAAGTCGGATAAATCTTCCGTGCGTGTACACGACTATAGGGAATCCTTGAACTACCGCAACATTTATATCGAGTGCGAAGATCCACCAACGAGATTGACACGGGGAGCAAAAGAGATAACAACAAGATTGCATTCATCTCCTGAGATGGGCGAGACTACCGCTCAAGTGTTGAAGAAGTTGAGAGAACTCCAGAACGAGGTTGGGAATGTCCTCATAGTGGAGCTAGCCTCTCATCTGATTTTATTGTAGGCTATGGCGATTCTCGCGGTATGGTGGAGGAGTTCTAGATGTATGACGTCACCAGACGTCGTTGCGAGGGCACGGATACGTGGGCACAAATGTACGTAGAATCAATTCTATTGACTATGTAATGACTGCTGTAACGACTGGCTATTCTACATGGTGCATCCGGGCACCTTATATGTGTCTTCGGGGTCGCGCCCCTCGGGCGCAAATAGGGGCAACCTAAAACACGTTGCTCCTATTCCGTGTTCCGGGTGTCGTGGCCCGCCTTCCTGCGACAACGCCACATTAATGCCGTTCCAGCGGCCGCGCAGCATATCCACAACAGATTTCTGCACTGACTGAGCCTCCTGACTGAAGATTGACACTCAATGCGAACCAGGCATGGTTTGGTTCTGTCCCCATTCCGCTCAAGCGTTCTGTTACCATGAATCTATTACTTTTTATCGAGACCCAAGCCTGGCCGTGCTTTTGGATATTCGAAGGAGGCCTTCACCGACAACCAGCCCGATACAATTAACCATTTGACCGACCCATTTAGTCGGAGCTACTGGATGCTTATAGAGACGAACTTCAGAGGGAGAAGGTAGAGATAGAAGCGAACAAGGTAGAAACGGAAGCGGAAAGGGCAGTAATAGCAGCCTCCGGAGGTTCTCTGGTCAACACTAAGCCCAGGAACGGGCGGAAGCAGTAGAGACGAAATTGCAAAAGCTCTACCACCGCATTCACCGCTACCACCATTGAAGAAGAACGAAAGCCGGCTCCACCATTGCCTCTACTGGACACGCGAGCGGTGGCCGATTTTATTCCCGCACCAGAGAAGAAACTGGAACTCGGGTCCAAGGAAGGGGAGATAATCGAGTTCGTCAATGCAAAGGCGGATAAACACGGGTGGTTAAGAGGCCGTATTAAGGGTGGAAGTGGGAGGTGGGTACGCGTGCCTGCAGCGTATTTGGACTTGTAAATAGTAAAGCTGTGGTGATGACTCTGATTCTGTTCTATCCAACAAGCCATCCCCTTTCCATTGGATCCTTTACCTTAGACCCAGCCTTGAACTGGACTGCAGCCTAAGCTCACCTACGGCTATCCCATGGCATCGTAAAGCGTGACCTAAGTTGCTTCGAAGAACGCTACATCAGCACCCTGAACCACAGGCCGCGCAACGGGACTGTAAAGTTTGATTGGCTATGAGAGAATTGCTTGAGGAAATCTCTTGTGATTATTTGTCGGAGCGAGAGGAGGGAAGGGGCGTTCAAGATAAGTGGAGAATGGATTCAATTGTCATTGCAGTTGCTTAAGGCGCTGCCTATGGCTATGGAGAATACTAGCTAACTTATATGGTAGACTGAGTGCGATTCAGCCACGGGGGGTGGGGTTGGAGGTCTTTGGACAAGCACTCCAGTACTATCGCAAGAGTTAAACCACCCTCAGCGTATAATTTATAGATACCTATCTTCAGTGTAGAGAGGTCTATAGGTTTACGAGGTGGTATGTTGTTGTGCGATGAACCTTTGAGGCGAAAAATCGTAGTTGACCCATTTAGGTCGCGCGGCACGTTGCATGCTGAATCGCGTTTATTAATTTCGCGTATCGAGCTCATTTGCCGCGCGCGGGTATCCCACTTCCATTTTCTCCCGGGTTTGGCTCGAGCGAAGCATGCAGCGGAACTTGAAAGATGTCCTGAGGTTATTCCGAAGTCCAGGTAAACAGCAACCTCCGAGAGGGCTCAGGGCTTTTGTCGCACCTCCCGTCCGCGTGCTATCCGCTGCTGAGGAGGGCCCGCCGTCACCACCCGCTGGGATTCGCCTTCGTGAATACCAAGAAGAATGTATTCAATCGGTATTGTCATATTTAGACAAAGGCCACAAACGGCTTGGGATATCTCTTGCGACGGGGAGTGGAAAGACGGTATGCTAGCTCTTTGGTCTCTATATATGTTCGAATCTTTAACACGTTATTAGGTCATTTTTACTCAATTAATTGACCGCCTGCCGCCTCAGAACGACAATGCCTCCCAAACTTTAATCCTTGTTCATAGGCGTGAGCTTGCTGAGCAGGCAGCGCGCCATTGTCTCCGCGCATATCCATCGAAGACCATTGACGTTGAAATGGGTAATTCCCATGCCACAGGAGCCGCCGACATCACTGTTGCGTCCGTCCAAAGCATAACGTCAAAAGACCGCATAATGAAGTTTGATCCGAAACGATTTAAGCTTATACTTGTTGATGAAGCGCACCACATCGTGGCTCCGGGGTACATGGAAGTTCTGTCCCATTTTGGGCTGCTTGCCGCTCCAGAGGGGATATCACCTCAGACGCCAGCTCTTGTAGGGGTTTCAGCAACCCTATCGCGTTTCGATGGACTGAAGCTGGGAGCCGCCATTGACCATATTGTGTACCACAAGTAGGCGCTTCCCCACCTGACATCTGAGCAAAGGTTGGACTGACTTCTGGATAAGAGACTATGTTGATATGATTGGAGAAAAATGGCTTTCTAATGTGATCTTTACCACCGTTCGATCAAATGTGAATATATCAAAAGTTAAAAAGGGAGCTACTGGCGACTTCCAACCTAGAGAGCTGTCGAAGGTCTTCAACACCGAAGAGACCAATGTGAAAATTGTTCGGTCATGGTTGGCCAAGGCTGGTGAAAGAAAATCGACTATTGTCTTTTGCGTCGATATTGCTCATGTGCTGAGCCTAACGGATATGTTCCGCAAACAAGGCATTGATGCAAGATACGTGACCGGCGAAACCTCGAAGACAGATCGTAGTGAGAGACTAGAGGGTTTTAGGAATGGAAGTTTTCCTGTTCTCTTGAACTGTGGCGTTTTTACCGAGGTACTCTTTTACGACGATAGGCTTGTTTACGTTGGAATCGTGCTTATTGTTCTTTAGGGCACTGACATACCAAACATCGACTGTGTCGTTCTCGCGAGACCGACTAGATCGAGAAATCTACTTGTCCAGATGATCGGTAGAGGCATGCGCCTTCATCCCGGCAAGGAGAATTGTCATATCATCGATATGGTGGCCTCACTAGAAGCAGGCATCGTCACAACACCGACGCTTTTTGGTCTTGATCCCATAGAAATCGTTAATAAGGCTGACGTTGAGGATCTGAAGAAGCTACGAGAACAGAGACATGAAGAAATGCGGGTACAGGAAGAACAATCCATGGATCTAGCGAACCTAGCCTCCCGGACACATCCACATTCTAAAGACCACACAACTGAACTCCTTTTCACGGATTACGATTCTGTCTTTGATCTGATTGAGGATACTTCAGGGGAGCGTCACATTAGAGCTATGAGTCCGCTTGCGTGGGTACAGGTCGCACCAGAAAAATACGTCCTGAGTCCACAGTCAGGCGAGACACTGATCATCGAGAGGGTGATGGACGAAAATTATTATACAGTACTAGAAAGGAGAAAAGTCCCCTCGAAATACTGGCGCCGTCCGTCCGAACCCATATACGCAAGACCACGGATAATCGCAACGACTGAACGTTTTGAGGACGCAATACATGCCGCAGATACCTACGCGACAGGGGTATTCGAACGGACATTTATTACGACGAACCAGAATTGGAGGAGGCGTCCAGCCACCGAGGCGCAAGTCGCCTTCTTGAATAGATTTCGAGACAGGAACGACCCCTTAACGCCGGCGACAGTCACGAAGGGCAAAGCGGCGGACATGATCACAAAGATCACAAAC
Organism: Glutinoglossum americanum; assembly: GCA_020080175.1. Lineage (NCBI taxonomy): Eukaryota > Fungi > Ascomycota > Geoglossomycetes > Geoglossales > Geoglossaceae > Glutinoglossum > Glutinoglossum americanum. The sequence continues at coordinate 5,464 of JAGHQL010000288.1, read as the reverse complement.
GGCGCTAGAGGCCGGTTCGGGGAAATTGAATCGCAAAAACGGCGGATAACAAGGGAGGCCCTGAAGAAAGAGCAATTGGAAGGGCTGAGGAGGAGGGAAGAGGTAGCGGTTGGACCGCTGGTGGGCTAGCAATGTACACTACCTTGGGATAGAGTTGGTAAATGTGTAGGATACTACTCTGTAATCGGGATAAATACTCGAATACCACGACTCGTCCATTTTGTTCACTCGATACTACACTGCCAGTTTCAATCTTGGCGGGCTCTCAAGCATACTTGTACCTCTCTCCCTTTCCATTCTTACCACTTCGAGTCGCGCGCCATGGTTATCGGAGTCCATCCCGAACTTATACGCGGTGACGCAATGGTGGTCTTCGTGGTTATAGGAAACACTTCCTAGCACGCGCAACCCGCGACACCAGCATTAACTTGTGTATTAGCTTGCGCAGTGTTCGAGTAAACCCTTTGTGCTCTCCGGTAGTATAAAATGATAAGTCATGACGTTTCTGGTGGTTTATCATATACATCGGGACGGAGAGAGGAGCAAGACACGTCACGCAAAACTGCTCGACGTTAGGCCATCAATGTACATACGTAGTAACGTTGTGTTCGCATGCACCGTCTGGTGTCTGCAACCGGATCTGAGAGACGCGAGTTCGTGGGGGCTCCTTCCAGTGGCCAATCCGGAAGCGGCGTTCGACCCTCGATTATGATAATCCAGATCGCAGATTAACCAAAAGAGTCAGGTACCCCCAACCACCGCAAATTTGAGGCTGGCCGGCAGAAACGACTCTCAATCACTCGTATATCGCCGAAGCCCCGAAAACAAGGAAGGAGACGGGAGGCAGGAGAGAGAAGGATCGCCATGCTCGTTGCTAATCTGGTTCGTGATTCCTCTCTGCTTCGTACATTGCACAACGCTGGCTCCCGCTGTGGTCTAATCTCTTCTGTTGTGTTTTTAGTGACAATCCACTCGTTTAATTTTCGACACTTTTTACCAAGGAAACGCTTGCCGCATTCCCCGATCTGCTCGCTGTCCTATCGTAGCTGCTCTCGGCACACGTCTCCCTCCTTCTCCTGGGCAAAACTCAGACCTCCGTTTCGCGATTGATTTCGCGCACCACCCGCGAATCATCCGAATTTTTAATGCGGAGACGCCCATCGGGTTCGGCTGCGGAGGACGACGGTTCTTCCACAGAGGCCTCTCCTGTGGAGGCGCAGGGGGAGGAGCCTGAGTCTGCCTCGAACGAAGATTCTTCTGAGGAGCCACCTCAAAAGTTTGGCGGGAGGAGGGACGAGAGGATTTCCGGGACTGAGGCATCGCCTGCGGCGAGTCTTAGACCTTGGAAACCTCCTACAAGCACGGCGGCGGTCTCTGGAAAGAGGCCCAAAGGCATGATTCCGCTGGCGCGAGAGATAACAATTGATAAAATGCCAGACGCTCGAACGCATCGCCGGTCGCGGCTATTGAGCCCTTGGCTATGCTCATTTCCAACGCTATTGACGTTTTCCGTTGCGGCTGTTATATTATTTACGATTGTCCGGTCAATTTTGGTTCGGCAGCTAGACGTGAAGGGCTGTAGAATGCCAGGGATGCATCCTGCGTATGCGGAGCTCGTCGACTTCGATACGGAGCACACTCGATTTGCGACTAAATACTCGTTGTACTTGTACCGGGAAGTTGGGATAGATGATGACGATTTAAAGGTAGTTTAGAATGCGGTCGTTCAGACCTATTCTCTTACTAACTCTTTTCCAGGTGAACGGCGTGCCCGTCATATTCATCCCCGGGAATGCTGGTAGCTATAGACAAGTCAGATCAATCGCTGCCGAAGCAGCTTATTACTTTCACAATGTCGTTCAACACGATCCAGCTTCGATTGAGGGAGGTGCTCGAAGTTTGGACTTTTTCACTGTTGACTTCAATGAGGATATAACAGCATTCCACGGACAGACTCTGTTGGATCAAGCCGAGTATCTCAATGATGCGGTGGCGTACATCCTCTCGTTATACCACGACTCGAGGCGATCGACGCGCGATTCGGATCTTCCCGACCCAACTTCAGTTATAGTCTTGGGACACTCGATGGGCGGAATAGTTGCTCGAACAATGCTGACAATGCCAAATTATCAATCGAGCACAATCAACACCATCATCACTATGTCTGCTCCACACGCGCGGCCTCCAGTCTCATTCGATTCGGACGTCGTCAAGACCTACAAGCGGATCAATGATTATTGGAGGCAGGCCTATTCGCAGAAATGGGCAAACAACAATCCCCTTTGGCACGTTACGCTCATTTCGATCGCAGGAGGTGGCCTTGACACAGTGGTCCCGTCCGACTACGCAAGTCTTTCATCGCTCGTTCCAGAGACTCATGGCTTCACCGTATTCACATCATCAGTACCAAACGTATGGACCGGGATGGATCACCAGCAGATTTTATGGTGTGACCAATTTCGTAGAGCTGTTGTACGCTCTTTGATGGAGATTGTCGACGTCAAACGCCCCGGCCAGACAAAACCGCGCGCCGACAGAATGCGTGTCTTCAAAAAGTGGTATTTGACCGGCATGGAAGGCGTTGTCGAGAAGACCCTCCCGCAGAAAGGTTAGTGTATACCTCCCTATCCTTCTAGGATCGCTGCTGATCTTATGATAGAACCTACCACCCTCCTAACCCTCGAAGACAACTCAAATTCTATAATTTCTCAAGACAAGAGGTTAACGCTGCGGAGATTTGGGCATTCGCGGAAGCCTCGGGCACACTTGCTGCCGGTTCCCCCACAGGGCACGCCTGGAGGGAAAAAATTCACGCTTCTATCCGACCAGAGGCTAGATGCACCGGGGGAGAGTGGCAAGCTGGAGGTTTTGTTTTGTAGCGTGTTTCCCCTCCAGGCAGGACAATCAGCGACACTGTTTTCCATGAACATGGACCTCTCCGGCGACAGTTCCGGGTCGACGCGACTCGCCTGCAAAAACGCGGCTGCAGACGTGATTCCCTTACCAGCTTCAACCCGGACCTCAAAGTTCCCTTTTGAAGATACCACCCCTTTTTCGTATCTGCAGTACGATCTAGAAGACATTGCAGAACATCAATTTGTGGCTGTGGTTGACAAAGCGGTTGATCCTACATCCGGTTGGGTGGTTGCAGAATTTACGGATAACGCCGAGTCCACCATCCGGACAAGCATCGGTCTCACTCAACTGCTGACGGTTGGCATGCGCACCAAGCTACCCTCCACCAGGCCGATGATGGTAGACGTCAAGATCCCAGCGCTTCGCTCTAGCCTTCTCGCCTACGAACTCAGCATCGGCTCACAAGCTTGTGGGGACGAAGGAGGGCTTTTTACACCCCTTCTGCGGCAGCACGTATCGGATCCCTACGAGTCAAAATACTTCGTGAATGTGAGGCAGGCGGACATCAACCTCCACAGTGTTGCACCTTTCATGCCACCACCACTGAAAGTGAGAAATAGTGGAAATGGTGTATCTCTGCAGTTCTGGTTCGACCCAACTTGCAACGCCTCAGTTGACCTATCGCTGAAGGTCGACGTGGCTGGGAGTATGGGTAAGCTATACATGCGGTATCGGACGGTGCTTGCGGCGTTTCCGCTGTTGGTCGTTGCTCTTGTGCTCAGGAAACAGTTTAGTGTCTACGATAGTACTGGTATGTCTTTGTCAACTAAAAACTGTGAACCCTGCTTACAATCTTAGGGGTTTTCATGAGTTTCTCGGAAGGTACCGATCTGGTCCTCAGGCAATCCCTCCCGATTGTCTTACTCGCATTAACGTTCTTTTCCGTATCCCTTGCTCGGGCAAACTCTGAGCCGCCAAAGTCTGCGATGTCCTTCAATTTCTTTAATTGGCAAAAGAATGCGACGGAGCTTGCCGTTGATTTCACTAGGAATGATTTGCTTCTCGGCTCTCAAGACCCTTTCTTCTGGTTCCTTGTACCGCTACTTGGGCTGACCAGCGCCGGTGTCTGCGTGGCGGTTCATTATATCACACTTGTCATAACACATATTTTGGCTACTGTTTACGGGCATCTCACCGCACGACCTGGTTGGACGAGGAATGATGATAGAAAGTAGGGATACTACTCCATCAGCCTAGCTCGAGAGACTAATGAGGAATAGGAGAGTCGCAATGGCTTTTGCCCCCAGCAGTCCGAGACGCCGGATGATCACTACAAGCATTTTGCTTTTCTTCGTGGCAACATTTATTCCCTATCAATTCGCGTACATGGTTGCCTGTATTGTGCAGATTGCGACTTGCGTTCGGGCATTGCATTACGCCCAGGAGACTGTGAGTTAGGTCAAAAACGATGCAGCTATCTAATGTCGGAACTGACAGTGCCTCAGCGGTCTGGTGCTCATTTCAACTTCTACAACTACGTTCACTCGATACTTATAATCATGCTCTGGGTTCTTCCCATCAATCTACCCGTTCTAGTAGTATGGGTCCACAACCTCGCCGTCCACTGGCTTACCCCGTTCTCCTCCCATCATAACGTCCTCTCAATCATGCCTTTACTTCTCCTTGTAGAAACTCTCACCACTGGGAAGATGATCCCCAGATTAAATACTAGGTACGAAGCCCTTCGTTCTCAGACCCTGCCCCCTCTACCACGGGTCTGCAGGGGCAGCTTGCTAATGACCGCAAAGCTTACGTTACGTTACCAACACACTCTTCTGCTTCCTCGCGATCTACGCTGCGGTTTACGGCGTCACATATGCTTATCTCCTCCATCACCTCTTCAACTTTTCCGCCGCATGGCTAGTCGCGGTCCATCTCTCCAATAGCACCTTCTCACTATCTGGTCTGAGCCAGATGCTAGAGGGCGAAGACGAGGCCGGTGAACCTAAGAAGCGGCCTTGATTAAGAAAGTAAATAAAGCCAGTGAGCGGCTCTGTACAACTTAGGGCTTCTTCTGTAGTCACTATGTTGAGCTTATTGCGGTTTTTTCTTCTCTCCACGACAAAGAGGGAGGGAAGGGGGGGCCAGATTAGACTTTCTTCTTAATTCCAGAAACGCATAAACACATCTCTTCCTCCTCTTTCTGAGCCTGGTTCTTTTCCTTTTTACGGTGGGGAAAGTTAGACATGATATCCTCTTTCGTCATTTCTAGCCGCGCTTGCTTCTAACGCGTTCTTTTTCCCGATCCATCCGTCCATACATTCATCCATCCACCCATCACGGCCTGTTCTGCGTCTAGGCTGTCTTTAACCAGGCGCCCTTTGGATTTATCATCCAAGGGGGGATTCTTTTTTTTTTCCCCTCCTCCCTCCAACGGCGTTTTAAGCATTTTTGTTTTCATCCCGCCCATCCGTGCCCACATCCGCAATCCGCATCCTAATTTTTTTTTTTTTTGGGACCACCGGTGGCGTGACGGCGAGCTTTGCGATGCTGGGCGATCTGAACATCGCCGAGCCGAAGGCGCTGATTGGCTTCGCCGGACCGCGGG
>JAGHQL010000287.1:614-16794 GCA_020080175.1 Glutinoglossum americanum | reverse complement strand
TTTTTGGGGGGGGTGGTTGGGGTGGTTTTGTTTTGGGGGTGTGGGTGTGGGGGGGGGGGGGGGGGGGGGGGGGGGGGGGGGGATGAAGGTTTTCTAGGGGTCTGAATGGAAACCAACGCCGTCTGGGTATGGCGGGGGCAAGATATGTTGGAGTTCTCGAGTCGTTTGGTCGTTCTCAGTCTGTGTGTATGGGCGTCTGGGAAAGAAGAGTCTGAATAAGGAAAGGATGCATGTAGGTCCATACACTTCACAGTCGGCTTCGCATATCTGGGTTCGACGGTCTGCCTTTTTTTTTTTTTTCCCCTCTCGCTCTCTCTCTCTCTCTCTCTCAAAATGCACCATCTTATATTCTATGCCCAGCTAGCTATATTACATACGCCCACCTAGGGCCAGAGCTTGTTGAAACGGAGTCCGGGTAGATGAAAGGCTCCCCAAAACGCCATCAAGTGCTTCCAAGGCTATACGCACGGATATATATATATATATATATAATACTCTCTAATTTCTTCTCACCGGTTCTGAGTAATACCCGCTCATCTCCAGCTTCAGCAAAAGCTGCCCAATCGTATTCCCGCCCTCCTCCTTCAACGAATCGCTCCCAAATAGCTCCTCGGTCGCCGTCGCACCGCCGTCCTCGGATGTCTTATGTCCGTATCCGCGCTTCTCGCTCAAGCCCCTGCAGACGCTCACGAAGACCGACACTCGTTTCCTGAAGCGTAGGTATAGCTCCCGCATCTCCTTGCCGTCACCGCTAGGTCGCCGGTGGAGACCGAGTGCTCGAGAGCGAGAGTACTGCGCGAAAGCTAGGATAATGGCGAAGATGTCCTCTAGAAGCTTCATGACCGGCTCCTGGCGCTTCCGGAGGAGGGCCGCGAACATGATCCTATCAAGGACCTTCTCGTGATATTCCCCCAGGCGATCCAAACTCTCAGTTTGCCCGATATCTTCATCGTAGGCGTCGATGCGGCGTTCGATTTCGTCGAGCTTAGCTTCAAATTTCGCCCATGTGGCGTCGACGCTGACCTCGAAGAAATGACTCGAGACGGTCGCCACAAAATGGTGGGCTTCTATCCGAAACTTGTGCGCGACGGGATCGACGGTAGACTGCCTAGGCCTGGTCCGGTCGGTGATATCGCGGAAGAGCTGATTGACGACGTAGAGCATGCGGATCATGCGGAGTAGAAGCTTGAAGAGCTGGTCGTATTTGTGCAGAGTCGATGGCGTGATGATGGCATCCAGTGGAGATGGTGGCTTGTATTGTAGTCTTAAGAAATCGAGAGCTTCTATCGAATGGGAATCGATGCATTTCTCTAGCTCTTCTTGCGATAGTTCCCTTATAGCAAAGCTAAGACCGCCTGGTAGTTCGCTGTCTCGCGATAGATAGCCCCCCTTATGCTCCTGACCGTCACTCGTTGTCGCATGATAACTGTCAGCCAGGACGCCCATCAACGCAAGCCGGAGCTCAGAGCTAGCGGGCGGCCAGCTATCACGGCTACCGAGCTTTAAACCCATGACACCGCCGGATCTCGCAACGCCTTGCTGACGCTCTGCGGTTTCAAGTTCGGGATCGAACAAAGCATGGGAAAGTCTAGAGATGAAAACGCCGTCACCGAATAAGTGAAATTTTCGCTGTAGGGAGAGGTGTGACCTGAGATCGTGCTCCTTAAAGAAGAGACGGACGCAGGACGAATTGATGAGACGTGCTTGTGCGGAGAAAAGCGGGCAGAATGATAGGAGTGGAGTGAGCGAAATGGGAGGGGCGAATGTGGAGAGATCGCGATTGGACGAAGCCACGGCGGAGGAGGAAATCTCGAAGATACGACTACGCAGGCTATCTGAAGGCGAGTCGTCGAGTGGCAAGGGCGGTTGGTCTATCGCCGCTGCTGAGGCGGATATGTAAGTTTTGATCTCGCCTTCGGTCTTTCCGTATACCCTTAGCTCCTCATCGTTGTGTGGCAAGTGACGCTTGAAAGGGGGCCTCTCAGCGATATGATGTTTACTATATCGCTTGATGGCTGCAGCGAGATTCTTTTCGTATTCTTTGGATTTTGATTCAATCCTTACCATAGCGTCAGCGATGGCGACCAAAGGGCATGTATTCAAAGCACCCACCTTTCCACGTCCTCCCAAGAAAACTTCCAGTCTAGCGTGGGAGCCTGGCTGCTCGGAGCTGTTTCTACCATTGCTAGAGGGTGTGTAGGGTGGTAGTTTTTCAGGAAGCGGAGGGCTTTTCCGCTTTCGAATACAGTCTGTGCGTCCTCTGTTGTGATGAAGGCAGGTATGAATTCCTGTACTAGCTCCTGTTCATACCGTTAGCATAGGGGATGAATAATGTGCGGGCCTTGGCTATCTCACATAGTCCACCTCTTTGCCTTCTAAGCCCTGGTCATCAACGGACTTTTTTACCTCTACTTTAACGAAGCTATTCCTTTGGCCCTCTTTATCAACCTCCAACTTAATCTCTCTCTGCAGTCCAATCCAACCGCTCACGAATTCTAGCCACGGTGCGGCTACACGACTTAATACGTCTAAAAGGATATCCCTGAGCCACCCACTCTTGTGCTCGAGCTGCTGAATCTTTAGATAAAGTGCGGAAAGCAGTTCGTCAAATCTGGCAGTGGTCGCCACCGCAATTACCTCAGAGAAACAAGCGAGTATCAGGCTCGGGTTATTGAAGAGGCTTTGGAGCTGGAGAACACTGTCTGTAGGACTCGGTGATATGCTGAGACGAGCTTGCAAGGCTGAGATCACAACCGAAACAGCATCTGCTAATGCCACAAGCCCGGGCATGGATCTACTACCAAACGAATAAGAAGGGAGAAGCTTCGCCGATTGTGAAAAGGACGCTACCTTGAGACATATGTCCTTTCCACAAAATCTTCCAAATTTCTCATGGCGTTGCCGCACTCGATGAATCGATTCGTGAGGCTAACCCACAATTAGCTATAATAACCCACTAACTAGGCTGTAGCTATATTATATATGTACCTCTGGATAGTATTAGCTGTGAAGCCAGATATTCGAAATTTATCTATTTTCGGTCGGAATTCCTTTGCCTCATAGTCGTAGTCGAAGAGCACGGAACTTCGACCAAGTCCGAGATAATGGAGGGACTGGTAAATCTCCGTCAGATTCGATCAACCCCATAGCGCCAAAGCACATACCGAGAAGAAGACATCTGTATGCAATATATTATCAATGCCGTCTGCCGGGGGAGATGCATGTATATGCAGTTTTATTGCGGCGTCAAAAATCCCCGGTCCAGCCTCGGTGATGTACGCAGTAGTGGGCTCCTTGAAATGTAAGTTGAGGAATGCATCCCAACTCACGTACTTTATGGGATTTGGTTCGACAAAATCGTTCGCCAGTTGCCATATATCATCCGTCTCCGGCTCAGTCGCCAGGGATTGGTCTGTCTCTGGTAAACTCGTAATCTCGCTGGGAGTGTCGGAATCGTAGAAAGATTGAGAGGGTAGCGTGGAGTTATGAAAGAGGGCACTGTCGAGGTCTATGAGCTGGAAAGGATGTTCGATCTTCTGGCAAGACGCTGAGTATCAAAGTCAACATTTAACTCAGGAGTTGTGAACCCTCTCGGAATTTACCGTGAAAGTCGAGGTCTGTAAATAAGAGACTAGGAGGCACGGAGGGAGTCTGCGCGTAGACAGAAGATTCCCATAGATCTGGTATCGCAAATGCGTCTCCTCTCTCTCCGCCGAGATTGAGGTTGAAGTCGATATCCATGGGGCCTATTCGGCATTTGGTGGTGGAAACCTCGATATGTTGACAATTATGTGTGCGGGTGGAAGACGCGTGTGAAGGGGAAATGTTCGTGCTGACGACATAGCGACGCGAACGACGCTAATCTGCTTCGGGTCGCACCTCATCCAGTAAGATCCAATTCGTACCTTCGCTTCACTTTCGTTCTCGGCGTCCAAATCGCATTCCTAGCGCTCTGATGCCTCCAAAGAAGAAGCTCCAACTGCCCACGCGGGCCCCTTCGACGATCCCCCAAGATGACCAACCTATGGCAGATGCGACACCGGTCGCGGAGACACCAGCAACTACTCCTGCGGTGCCAGCGCTCCAAGCGGATCCATGGACCGATGAGCAAGAGATCTCTCTTTTCAAGGGAGTGGTAAATTGGAAGCCGGCTGGTCAGTAGCTCTTAAATTACTTGACTGAGTAATGTGAAATAATAAAAGGCTATAGGCATGCACAAGCACTTTCGCATGATTGCGATTGCTCAACAGTTGAGACATCATGGAGTTACGGGGCCGGACGATAGGCATACTAGAATCCCTGGAATATGGCAGAAATTGAGAACACTATATAACCTAGAGGCGATTGATGCGCGGGTAAATGGCCCTCGATCAGAGCTCAGATTTTAACTCACAGCAGAGCTGAAGCTTTTATCATGGCACAGGAGAACTCTATGGGCGCCGAAGAAGATGAGGGCGAAGAGAGTGGGGCCACAAAGAAAGAGTTTTTCTTTCCGTTCTCATTACCAGAGGATGAATTCGGGGATTTGATGTTCGCAAGGCGGTTCGCGAATGAGGGCTCGATATCGCCACATACAGCTATAAACCCTCAAATAGACGCGATCAAGAAAGCTTCCGATCGAAGCGCCAGCGGCGGTAATGCTCGAGGAAGTACAACCGGTGTTGATGATACAGAAGAAGGTACGAGGGGCTATCTGCGGGGTTGCTAGTTTAGCGTAGCGCTGACCGTTTTGAAGACACCGAAGTGAAGTCTACCCCCCAGCCACGGCAGCGAAAGGGTGCGGCTCGTGGTGGCCGGGTTCAAAAAGCGACGCCTAGGCAGCAGGTCAAGCCTGGACCTAAAAAGAGGGGTCCAAAGGCGGCAGCTGAAGTTGCCGGGGAGGAAGAGGGTACGGGAGAGGGTACGGGAGAGGAAGCAGAAGAGGGCGAGGGCGAGGGTGAGGGCGAGGATGAGAATAACGAGGAGGAAGAAGCTCGAGATGACAGTACAGCAGCGGGGTCTCCAACTATCCCGAATAAGAAAGGTGTCACGAAGGCGGTGAAGGGAGCTGGAAGACCAAAAAAAGGCCAGGGAGGAACGGATATTCGACGCAGTACTCGCCGGAAGTAGCGAACCGTAATTATTTGTATATCAATGGTAAAAGATTAGAGAGAATTTTCACTGCACGTCCATATCCAATCGGGTCAAGGACCTCATGCGTTTGCCTCAACATATAAACCTCAGTGTCTCTCCGCCCCCAGGAGTCCCAAAATTTGTCAATCGACTCCACGAACAAACAATCGAAAGTGTCAAAAGAGACCCTTGACGACCCAATCTCCCCTTTCTTCCTTGCACATCCATCCAGCCGGGTAAGGTCGGTCTAAAGGGCATTAAATTTTCTGCCATCACGAGACGAAATCGCGTCCGACCGAGAGCCGAGGTTCATTCCGTTTGGGTTCAACCTCAACTCCGGTACCGTCGTCCTGCACCACACTGCCTAGATACATCGCGCCGCTTTTTTACGCCTCTTACGCCTTTTGCAGCAACACCCCTGGCCGGGAATAAGATTCAGAAGCTCTTGTCTCGCTTCTGACCGTTCTCCGAGCTCGCTTTCCCGTGTCAAGATACCGACTGCGGGTATGTTCCATGTATTGGCGCGAAGTCGACCGCCTTCCCAGCTCCTTCGGTCTGTGATAGCCTCGGCGCGCGTCCCAAGGGTAAAATATTATCCTGCTAGGTCCCCATGCTTAAAAAGTTTCGAGGCTCACTCTTTGTTTTCTAGACTATCACGATGGCCGCTCCTGCAATGAGGAACAGTAGCTCTATAGCACTACCACCAGGTACATCATATCGCAATGAGCGCCCTCCCATTCGTCCGCATTAGTGAATGCTAAGTACCTATCCTTTGCAGGTTACAAGGAGGATAAATCGAAGGGTCCAATGCTGCGATTCCAAGACTCTCTCCCCAAGCTGCCGGTACCAACACTAGAGGAAACTACGACTCGGTACCTCAAATCGGTACATCCGTTATTGAATAAGAGCGAGTTCGAAGGCGCCCAGAAGGCCGTCGCGGAATTCGTCAGGCCTGGCGGTCCGGGAGAGACTCTGCAAAAGAGACTAATTGCGCGTCGCGAAGACCCAAAGATCAAAAACTGGGTGATCGAATGGTGGAACGATACGGCTTACCTTACATACCGGGATCCGGTAGTTCCATATGTCAGTTACTTTTATTCTCACAGAGATGACAGACGGCGGCGCAACCCCGCCAAACGCGCCGCGGCTCTGACTACTGCGGCACTTGAATTCAAACGGCAGGTGGACGAGAATACCCTGGAGCCGGAGTACATGAAGAAGTTACCGCTTTGCATGGATAGCTACCAGTGGATGTTCAACTGTTGCAGAATTCCTGCCCGACCTGCTGACTATCCAGTCAAGTACAATCCGGCTGAGAATAAGCACATCGTGGTCATTAGGAAAAATCAATTCTTCAAAGTTGCTTACGAAGCTAATGGGAAACAACTAAATACGACTGAGCTCGAACAGCAATTTAAGAGGATCTATGAGCTGGCTGAGAAATCTCCTCCAATTGGTGTCCTCACCACCGAGAACCGAGACATCTGGACTGATGTACGTTCTAGACCCCTAAGTCATATATATGAATGGTGGCTGACTATAACAGGCCCGTAATCTCCTTATTGAAGCAAGCCCCCTAAACAAACAGTCTTTGGATACCATCGAATCCTCGTCCTTCATTGTCTGTCTCGATGATGCAAGCCCAGTGACGCTTGAGGAGCGGGCAAACCAGTACTGGCATGGTGACGGTACGAACAGATGGTTTGATAAACCTTGCCAATTTATCATCAACGAGAATGGAACATCTGGTTTCATGGGCGAGCATTCGATGATGGACGGGACGCCAACTCACAGACTTAACGACTATGTCAACGACGTAATCTTTAACAACAAAGTGGACTTGAGCGATCCAAGCATTAGGTCGAATTTGCCTGAACCCCAGCCTCTGAGATTCCATATCACACCAGAAGTGTCGGAGGAAATCTCAAGGGCTGCGAAGGACCATCGAGAGTTGATTGCAAAACACGAATTGAGGGTCCAGGCATATCAAGGCTATGGTAAGGGGTTAATTAAGAAATTCAGGACATCGCCAGATGCCTATGTTCAGATGATCATTCAGCTCGCCTACCATAAGATGTATGGCAAGAACAGGCCAACTTATGAATCCGCCGCCACCAGAAGGTTCCAATTGGGGAGAACCGAAACGTGCAGATCAGTCTCGGAAGAGAGTGTTGCCTTCTGTAACGCTATGGCCGACCCAGATGTTGATCAAAAGACTTGCGCGGAGCTGTTCAGGAAAGCCATTGATGCTCATGTCAAGTATCTGAGTGTCGCCACGGACGGTAGAGGTGTAGATAGGCATCTCTTTGGCCTCAAGAAATCAGTCCGGCCAGGCGAGGACCTTCCATCCATCTTTAAGGATCCAGCCTTCTCATACTCCAGCAAGTGGTTCTTGAGCACCAGCCAGTTGTCCTCCGAGTACTTCAACGGTTACGGTTGGTCGCAGGTCGTCGATGAGGGCTTCGGTATTGCGTATATGATTAACGAGAATACGTAAGTTCTAGCCCGTGCCTTCCGCAGGTAACCTACGACAGAAACTGATTTGTGGGAACTGCAGCATCCAATTCAACATTGTCAGCAAGGGACTTGGAAGTGAACGCATGAGCTTTTATCTCAACGAGGCTGCTGGAGATATTCGTGATATCCTCTTGCCTACACTTCACGCACCCAAGGCGAACCTATAGATATGACATTAGAGGGCTGCCAACCGGTTTCTTGCGTATAGAGCTTTTGCTTGCGCTTATTAGAATATCGCTTCATTCTTCTGTAAGATAGTGAGATAGAGATGCATTCTTCCGCGAGCATTGCTTGCTTGTAACAGCAAATATAGAGTCTGTTTGTTGATTTGAAGTACTGAGCCCAGTCCTTCGTTAGGACGAGTAAACATCTCGTTTCAGTTGGCGACAAAATTTCGGTGCCTTTTCATTATCACGTGCTCGGGAATATATCTCGAGAGCTTCTTTTTATTGAAAGTTTGCATATACTCCAATAGATATTAGGTTGATGGAGTAGTAATTGTAATTGGTGTGAGTAATTAATATATGTTGGTGGATTATGGATTCCACGCGTAAGCTCATTTTTGGAACCACTTTACGCGTAGACGCGTTCGAAACGCGTCAATCCAACTCTTGCGTAGTTCATACCATTTACATCAGAAGATTTTGCAATCGGTGCTCCTCCGAGATTCCCCAGCGACCCTGTAATAAATATCCGCAACCTCCAAAGGGGATTAATTGCGCACCTGAGTCGCTTCCTTTGCCATGGACGGGGTGAAACTTAGGGACGAGGCGATACATGATCGCATCAGAGCAGCGGAGGAATTTCTCGATCCGAGTCGGTATACTGCATTCTGCCTGTGAAAGAGCGACTACTAACTATTCATAGATGATAACCGGGCCCGTAGCTACCGTGCAGACATCATCCTGATGCTTAATCGCGGACTACGGAGACTCATAGTGCGCTTGTCTGTTTAATACATGCTAGCCCCCTCACTTACGATGCGTAGGTCAGCTTGGATGAGATCAGAGCACATAATCGAGAGTTAGCGGACGGGTGCGTTGCATAGGCCTCCGGTTCTCCTAGACTTCTGTTCTAACTTTGCCAAAGCTTGCTCCAACTACCTTTCGACTACGTCTCAGCGTTCGACCAGGCGCTCAAAAACATTGTTACTGCGATACCGAACCGCCCTGCCCGCGAGACTGCGGATGATACTGTGCGTTTTCAGTTATTAAACTCTTGATACTTTTAGCTAATTGGAACCGCAGGTTTACTACTGCGCGTATACGGGTAGTTTTGGAGAGTTTGCATGCAACCCCCGAACATTAAGCTCATCTCACCTAAATCGCATGGTCTCACTTGAAGGCATCGTTACTAGATGCTCACTTGTCCGGCCAAAGGTTGTAAAGAGTGTTCACTATAACGAAAAGAAACAGATCTTCCATTTCAGGGAGTACAAGGACCAGACCAACATAGGGAGTGGCCCTGCTACGAGCAGTGTGTACCCGCAGGAGGACGATGAAGGAAACCAGGTATGAGCCCGGTATTTCAACTATAAGTGTGGACTTAGGCTGACAGGCATTGAAGCTAGTTACGGAGTATGGCTACAGCATATATCGGGACCACCAGACAATCTCCGTTCAGGAGATGCCCGAGCGCGCCCCGGCTGGGCAGCTCCCGCGCGGTGTCGATATTATTATGGATGATGACCTCGTGGATCGGGTTAAACCTGGTGATCGAATTCAGCTAGTCGGAATCTTTCGATCCTTAGGAAACGGAAAATCGGGTAACTCTACATTCAAAACTCTGATACTTGCCAATCATGTTGTGCTGCTATCCTCAAAGTCCGGCGGTGGAATTGCCCAAGCTACGATTACGGACACAGATATCCGGAACATCAACAAGGTCTCGAAGAATAGGAAGGTTTTCGAGCTCTTGTCTCAATCGCTAGCACCAAGTATATATGGTCATGACCACATTAAGAAAGCTATCCTTCTCATGCTACTTGGTGGTATGGAGAAGAATTTAGACAACGGAACGCATCTTAGAGGGGATATTAACATCCTCATGGTTGGTGATCCTTCCACAGCGAAGTCCCAACTCCTTAGGTTTGTCCTCAATACGGCACCGCTTGCAATAGCAACCACTGGCCGGGGATCCTCCGGTGTTGGTTTGACAGCAGCCGTTACATCGGACAAAGAGACAGGCGAGCGGCGGTTGGAGGCCGGTGCAATGGTACTCGGAGACCGTGGAGTTGTATGTATCGACGAGTTTGATAAGATGAGTGACATCGACAGAGTCGCTATCCACGAAGTAATGGAACAACAAACGGTTACGATCGCAAAAGCCGGTATCCACACCTCGCTCAATGCTCGCTGCAGTGTCATCGCAGCCGCGAATCCCATTTACGGCCAATACGATACCCATAAGGACCCCCACAGAAACATTGCCCTCCCCGACTCCTTACTCTCACGTTTCGATCTTCTCTTTGTTGTCACGGATGATATCGATGATTTCCGTGATCGGCAAATATCCGAGCATGTACTACGAATGCACCGCTACCGACAGCCTGGAACAGAAGAGGGTGCACCAGTGCGAGAGCAGATGAATCAGACCTTAGGTGTAGGGTTAGAGGAAGAGGGAGACACAGGAAAACCCACGCCTGTGTATGAGAAATATAATGTTATGCTTCATGCTGGGGTGACCGTCACAACGGGTCGTGGGTCCGGAAAGAAAGAGGTTCTTAGCATCCCTTTCATAAAGAAATATATCCAATACGCCAAGTCGAGGATAAAGCCAGTTTTAACCAAGGGGGCAGCGGATCATATCGTGACCACATACTCTGCTCTACGAAATGACGAGCTAGAAGGGAACCAGCGGAAAACATCCCCTATGACAGCTCGAACACTGGAAACACTTATTCGTCTGGCGACCGCCCACGCGAAAGCGAGACTCTCAAATCGAGTAGAAGAGAGAGATGCTGTCGCGGCAGAGTCTATCCTCAGATTCGCACTCTTCAAGGAAGTAGTAGAAGTCGAACGAACGAAGAGGCGGAAAGTGAGCAGGGGCATCCCCGAGGAGTCTAGCGAAGAAGATTCTGATGATGACGATGGCGATGATGACCGACCTTCAAGAAATGTTACTACGCCACGGTCCCAGAGACGCCGAACGGCAGGCGCAAGAGCAAACGGCGCCACCATAGACAACAATGGAGGCGGGGCGGCCGATGAAGATGACTCAGATCCAGATGATCTTTATAGTAGCCCTAAGACGTCTCGCACGAGAGGAAGCCGCACTACGAGAGAAAGTCAGACCCAATCGCAGTCCCAAGTCTCATTCGCTTCTTCCCAGCCCGCCTCGCAAGTACTACGATCGCAAACCGACGAGTCACAGAGCAGGACGCATGTAGGGGATTCTTCCTCCACGCCAGCCGCCAGTGGTGCGCCAGCCGTCGCTCCTGCAAGAGTACAAGCTTTCCAGACGGCGCTAGGAACACTGATAAACAGCCCGCTGTTCGCGAATGATGCGGCAAATGTGGAACCCTTAATTGAAGCGGTGAATGGCCGGCTCCGCTTGGGACAGCACCAGTTCGAGAGGCAAGAGGCAATTGCTGTGCTGGAGCTGCTGACGGACCAGAATAAGATAATGTAAGTCCTGTCTCATTGTTAGGGTTTAGTTGGAAAACACCAGACTAATAGTGACTGATACAGGCTTTCCGGTGATTTCGTGTACAAGATTTGAGTACGCATTATGTTAGTGAATCATAATTGGTACAGATTTGCTTTGCAGCGGGTATTCCTTTGGTGTTCTTTGAGGTGGCGATAATGTTGTATCATCCTAAAACCGTAGGGACTGTTGATACTTTGCACGAACCGAAGTAGGAAGCAAGGGACGAAGTGCTACATTTTGGGAACTTCCGCGCCCTTTTACTATGCCGGAAGCTCCAGACCCACCACCGCCGGATCCTTCGAAACCAAGTTGTTCTTCTGTCGTGATTAATATATATGCACCCATTGCTGCTACATTGTTTCCTACCATGAGGCGCCATTATTTTGCCGTTTCCATTAGTCGCGTGACCATCCTGGGCCTGGATACCCCAGCGCGCAGGCGAAGAGGTGAGCATTTCGGTGCCTGATGAGTTGTCTCCAGTTGTTGGGTGCTGCAGCCCTGCCAACGCCCACTTTGCCCCAACTTCAAGCTTTTGCTCGACGCAGTCACGCTTCTGTTACTTAAACGAACCCCGCCAAAGTCTCACTCTACAACCCACCAACCACCACCTCCAGACTTGCCAAAAGGTCAACGATCGCACAGAAGCCTATCATTCGCTCTTGTGGCGGAAGTGGGCAGCGCGGCGACATTTCATTCCAGCTAGGAGTGCGGAAAGGGCAAATTGCGCTGCATGTTGACGTTTGGGTTCGATACTTGTCCTGAAGTGTCGTTGACTTGAACAGCCGAAAATCAACAAGCTCACAATCCGCCCGATATGCCTCCAAAAAAGAAGGGCGGCAACAAGAAAGGCAATGATGACTGGGAGGCTGATCTGGGTGAACCTGCCAACCCCGTTGCAGCTGCTACCGTAGAAGTAAAAACCGACGAAACAGTAAACGATGCGGAGGACACAATTGGCGGTGGCGGGTTGATGGCCGCTATCAAGAAGAACAAGAGCAAGAAACAAAAGAAAGGAAAGCCAACGGGAGATTTTGTGGAGGGAGAAGATCCTTTAAAGCCCCAGGATGCGGGTGCGGATGATAATGCGTTAGCAGCAAAGGCGCCTCAGGAAGTCACAGAGCTAGATGAAGAGGAGTTTGGGCCTGCGAAGAAGGGGAAAGGGGTGCAGAAGAAACCGGAGAAAGTAGCGGAAGAGCCTGGTGAGGATGAAGAAGAAGAAGCGGGTGGCAAGTTGAAAAGTAAGAAGGAGAAGGAGAAGGAGAAAAAGGAAAGAGAAAAACAACGGAAGAAAGAGCTTGTTAGTATAAGCTGTTGATACAACGCTTTGGGTTCTGCACCAGTATGCTAATCTTCTTTTCCTTGACAGGCCGCCAAGAAGAAAACCACAACGCCTGCTCCAGCTGCCACAGCTCCCGCCGCTTCCGCCGCCAAGCCGGAGCCCGCAAAACCCATTTCCTCGGAGCCTGCCGGTGGTAAAAAGAAACTGCCGGCCGGCCTGGCTGCCTTGAGGAAACAACAAGAGGAAAAAAGACGAAAGCAAGAAGAGCAGGAGCGACTTGAAGCTGAAGAGCGAGCTCGAATTGAGGAAGAGGAGAGGAGAGAGGCAGAAGAAGAGAAGAAACGGGAAGAGGCAAGGGCTTTGAGGAAGCAGAAGGAAAAGGAAAAGAAGGAGCAGCTGAGAAAGGAGGGCAAACTGCTGACGAAAGCAGAGAAGGAGAGAAGAGCGCGGGATGATCTACGCAACAAGCAACTTCTTGCGGCCGGCGGTAAAGTAGCTGGGCTTCAAGAGGGTATAGAAAAGACTAAGCCAGTATATGACAAGAAAAAGAGACCAAAGAAGCCGGCTGGGGAGTCAAGTAAGGATAGCGAAGAAAAAGCGGCCGCCGAAGAAGCAAGACGGAGAGATGAAGAGGCACAGCGCATCCTAGAGGAAGAGGAGAGAGCACGCGCCGAAGCAGAGGCTCAAGCAGCACAAAATGAAGACAGTGATGATGTGGATGATGACTGGGAAGTAGCCGCTGAGAAGGCGGAGGGCGTGAAAGACAGTTGGGACATGTCTTCTGAGGAGGAGGTTGACGAAGTCAAACCCAAGGCCTCCAATGGTAAGCCGGCAAATGGGCCAAAGGAGCCGGTTAAACAAGCTATTGCAGCGGTTCAACCCGCAAATAATTCAAAGCTAAAATCTACAGGGTCAATCAACGCCAAACCTGGCCCTACTGCAACAAAGGCTACACCGGCACAATCTAAATCCCAAAATAAGAAGCTTGCCCAAGATTCGAACTCAGATCCTGAAGATTCATCGGAAGGCGAGGGCACTACAGCTGCTCAACGGGCTCTTGCCCAGAAAAAAGAAATAGCGGCTGAACGAAGGAAGAAACAACATGAGGAAGCGCTGGCTGCACGATCAAAAGATAATCTTAGATCACCTATATGTTGTATCCTGGGTCACGTTGATACTGGAAAGACTAAGCTTCTTGATAAAATCCGACAAACCAATGTCCAGGAGGGAGAGGCTGGGGGTATCACGCAGCAGATTGGTGCGACATATTTCCCAGTTGACGCGATCAAACAAAAGACACAAGTTGTCAATAAGGACGGCATGTTTGATTTCAAAGTTCCTGGTCTGTTGGTCATCGACACTCCTGGTCACGAATCTTTCACCAATCTTCGGTCACGGGGTTCTTCGCTCTGTAACATCGCTATTCTCGTTGTTGATATCATGCACGGCCTTGAGCCTCAAACCTTGGAGTCCATCAGGCTCTTGAGGGATAGAAAGACGCCATTTATTGTCGCCTTAAACAAGATCGATCGTCTATATGGATGGAAACCGGTTGAAAACAATGGGTTCCAGGAGAGTCTTGCCTTACAGAACAAGGGAGTGCTGAATGAGTTTAGGGATCGATTAGAGAAGACAAAGGTGGCCTTTGCAGAACAGGTGCGATACTGGTGTAGACGAAACGGTCATATTACATACCTCTAACAAGTGTGGTTATTCAGGGATTCAACTCAGAGCTCTACTTCGAAAACAAGTCGATGGCAAAAAATGTCTCCTTGGTGCCCACCTCGGCACACACTGGGGAAGGGATCCCGGACATGTTGAAATTACTCGTGATGCTTACACAGGAGCGGATGACCAGCAAATTAATGTATCTTTCTGAGGTCGAGTGTACTGTCCTTGAGGTCAAGGTCATCGAAGGTCTCGGCACAACTATCGACGTCATCCTTTCAAATGGTATTCTAAAAGAAGGGGATCGGATAGTCCTGTGTGGCCTCAACGGTGCAATTGCCACAAATATTAGGGCGCTGCTCACCCCCGCACCGCTAAAGGAACTACGGATTAAGTCTCAATATGTCCACAACAAAGAGGTAAAGGCTTCACTCGGTGTCAAGATTGCTGCGAATGACTTGGAGCATGCGATTGCTGGTTCCCGTCTATTGGTGGTAGGTCCAGACGACGACGAGGAAGATCTGGAGGAGGAAGTCATGTCCGATCTAGAGAATCTCTTGAGCAAAGTTTCAACTACCGGACGCGGCGTCAGCGTACAGGCTTCTACTCTAGGGTCTCTAGAAGCTCTACTAGAGTTCCTGCGCGTCTCCAAGATTCCAGTCGCAAACATCTCAATCGGTCCTGTGTATAAACGAGATGTCATGCAGGCGGGTATTATGCTGGAAAAGTCAAAGGAATATGCAGTCATGTTGTGCTTTGACGTGAAGATTGATAAGGAAGCCCAGGCTTATGCTGACGAAGTCGGTGTGAAGATTTTCTCTGCGAATATTATCTACCATCTCTTCGATGCATTCACGGCGCACATGGCGGCGCTTACCGAGCAGAAGAAGGAAGAGAGCAAATTGCTCGCTGTCTTTCCGTGTGTATTGTCTCCAGTTGCGGTCTTTAATAAGAAGGATCCTATTGTCGTCGGCGTGGATGTCATCGAGGGCAACCTGCGGCTATTAACCCCCATCGCAGCAGTCAAGACGAACTCGGTCACTGGCGTCAAGGAAGTTGTCAGTCTGGGCAGGGTGTAAGTCCCCCCGGCCCCAAGGGGAGTCCAAAAACAAAGCTTAGCACAAGACTTACCGCCGCCTTGCAGATCGTCAATCGAGCGAGATCACAAACCAATGCAGATCTGCAAGAAAGGTCAACCATCGGTAGCGGTCAAGATCGAAGGTCCGAACCAACCCCTTTACGGCCGCCAGCTCGAGGAGAAGGATACGCTGTACTCCCTCATCTCCCGGCAATCTATCGACACACTCAAAGAATTCTATCGTAGCGACGTCAGCAATGACGAGTGGATGCTCATCAAGAAGTTGAAGGTCTTATATGATATCCCTTAGACCATTTCCTCTCTTCGCACTGAAAAGGTGTCCTCCCTCTCAAGGGAGGGGCGTTTTTATACTTTATACTTTTTTTATTCCACTCTTCTTTCTCATTTACTCTTTCAAACCCCCCTCCATCCTCTATCCTCCGTGTTGCTCTCCTCTCTCTTTTCTTTTCTTTTCCTTTTTTTTTTAAAAAAAAAAATGGATGGGTAAAATTTTTTAAATTGGCCGGTCACCGGCGGTTGATATGGGTAGTGAGTAGATGCATGCATGCCACACCACCGATGCGGTGGGTTATTCTTGCTATTTCGTGTCGTGTATATAGACAAAGACCAACGATTTTTTTTTTCTCCTCCACTCTCCATGACGCAACCGAAGAGATGGGGAGAAAAACAATCCAAAAAAAAAAAAAAAAAGGAAAAAAAGAAAATTATTATCCATTTTGTTTTCTCCCCTCCTCTCTCTTCCTTGGTTCCCTATCTCTCTTCTATTTTCAACCCCCCCACCCCCCCCCCCCCCCCCCCCCGCTCCCGTCCACACACACCCAAACGACACAACAACCAACAACACCTCGCCACCCACC
>JAGHQL010000286.1:0-16908 GCA_020080175.1 Glutinoglossum americanum | reverse complement strand
TGTCAGTGAATAGGGGCCACACAATTTGGGCCACGCCCATTTGTTAACACCGGATATTGATCGGCGTCCCAACCACAATACATGACCTCCGGTCCCACAGTAACCGAGGAAGAGGTCAGACTAGCACACTTCTCCGTCAAGGAATATCTTATGTCGGATCGGATAAAAGATGGGCTAGCTATTCGATACAGTATTCAAGAGGTACACGTCAACACATCTATAGCTAAGGTCTGCCTGGCATACCTTCTGCAATTTGACGAACCTAATTCCTTGCCCCCAAATTCTTGGGGGATTTCCACTAGTTATCTATGTAGCGCATTGTTGAACCCAGCATGCCCGAGTGGCTAGGGAGGATGCGAGCGCACCCCATCTACTAATTATGGGGCCCTTTCTGTCCAAGAGAGATGCCTATGTCAATCGGGTTCACTAACAGCTCCCCCCACCGCCACGACAACCGCGTACTTTATATACAACATTCTTATAATCTAGAAGATTCATCGGGCAGGGTAATGCGTTAATACCGCGTATTGTCACGTGATAGATCCGTGGTAAGACCGGCGTTCGATTCTCGCAGGAGATGTAGTTAGTCAGAGTATTATTTATGGAAAATTTACTCAAGTAGCACCTTTTTCGAGCTTATTTACTCGCATAGCATCATCTTGCTTTAGGCGTTGTATCGGTCTCACATAAGGGCTCCAGTTAAGCAGCCGGTTAAGACCCCCACTAAAGGTGTCTCGAGTAGGCTTTTGCACTGCTACTGGTAGTCGCAAAAAATTGAGCAGCTACTAGTCGGCATATCTTTTCTCATACTCCTGCTTCAGGCTCTGGCCTCACTCTATCGCGAAACTCCAAAATTAACCTGTTTAAAAAAATTAGGTAGCAAGAGAAGAGCATGTGTTCGATCATCTGTAGTTACTGCAAGCAAAAAGGCTATAAGGCTGTGGAACTATATGTGAGGGCGAGGGGGGTTGGAAGTTGTGTTATTCTAGTAAATGTGAGGTGCTGTACGAGTAAATGTCCCATTACTTATTCCTTTTTTTCATTTTTATGCCGAGACGATGCGCGCCGTTGTGGCGAGCCCTGAAAGGAGGGGCCGTGCTTTTGATCGATGGCTGGCAGCTTGAACGATTCTGGCTGCATGCCGATAGAACGGTAAGCGACTTGGCCCTATCGTATCTGCGTGGGCGGAAGGATGGATGGGATTGGTTGGGGGGACTGCTGGTGTCTATGTCTGGGCGATCAAGCTTTTCGGTTATCTGCAGGAGTTGAGGGGGATTTGCGTGAATTGTTTGAGCGGATTACCGGCTGCAGTGGGCGGAGGTGAAGTAGAGTTGGGTTGGATGAGTTTCTCTCCCGGTAGCGCCCGAGGCAGCTTAGCCCCACACCCCCCAGAACAAGGAGGGTGACGTGATGGCCATAACCTTATTTGTCATGATCACCCGCCAGGGACATTATATTCCCATTCTCTTCATCTACCCCGTTCCCGGATTTCTATGGTGCTTGCGCTCTGCAACCAAGCCTTCCTTGCTAAGTTTCGTTACACCCATCCCGCAATTCCTTGAATCAGCCAGCGCTCTCAGCCATGGCGACGACGATCCGGATCGCCGACACCATACACCCAACCAGATCCGGTGGCAGCAGTGGCGTCGCCGGTGGCGTCTACTCCATGCGCAATGTCTCAGGCGTTTCGCTAGAGAGACGCAGCACTAGAGGACGAAGTTCAATCGATAGGCGCAGTCTGCGATCAGGCGACAATGAAGGTGCGGAAGATGAAGACTCGGGACTTCGTCAGGCGGGCGACTTCAAACAGAGACAGGTACAATTGAAATCTGCAAAATTGTTTAACGACAAATCCTCTTATGTGACCAGGTCTTTACAGGAAAAACCCTGCTCTGGCTCGCGTACCAATCCATTGGTGTCATATACGGCGACATCGGAACTAGCCCTCTCTACGTATATTCTTCAACCTTCTCGTCAGAACCCTCCTACGAAGATCTCGTGGGGGTCTTGTCGATCATCATCTGGTCTCTCACTATGATGGTCACGGTAAAATACGTTCTCATCATCCTCCGAGCCGACAACGAGGGCGAAGGAGGAACCTTCAGCTGTTATTCTCTGATATCAAGATTCGTAAGCGCATCGTCGCGCCCATCGATAGCGTATCTGGCTAACATGAATTCTAGGCGAATATCACGAAGCGGGATCCGCGTGAGGCTTCTCTGATCAAGATGGAAAGATATTTGTCTAGGGACCTCGAGCGAGCTAATCGCCATGTTCGCTCCAGTCTTGAGGGAAGTAGGTTTGCCAGAGGATTGCTAAAGACCATTGGAGTGCTTGCGGTATCTATGGTGATGTCCGATGGGGTTTTGACGCCGGCGCAGTCAGTGCTCGGTGCAGTCCAAGGTCTTAAAGTCGTTAAACCGGATATTACGAATTCGACGGTTGTAGGAACAACGTGCGGCATCCTAATCCTCCTTTTCCTGATCCAGCCTCTTGGGACGACGAAAATAGCAAGTTTTTTCGCTCCGATCGTTATGATCTGGCTTGGCTTTAACGCAGCCTTCGGCATTTACAACCTCGTTTTATTCGACCATTCGGTGCTGAAAGCTTTCTCCCCTAGTTTCACCTTTGAATTCTTGGCTCGGAAAAAAACCGACGGATGGAGAATGCTTGGAGGCGTCCTGTTAGCTTTTACTGGAGTTGAAGCTCTATTCGCAGACTTGGGAGCTTTCAGCAGAAGGGCCATCCAGCTGAGCTGGCTATGTTACGCGTTTCCGTGCCTCCTTTTAGCCTACATTGGGCAAGCTGCCTATATAAGCGCTCACCCAGGAGCATACGCGAATCCATTTTTCAACGCAGCCCCCCCGGGAACGCTTTATCCTTCCCTCATCATTGCTATTCTGGCAGCTATCGTAGCATCTCAAGCCATAATCACAGCGACATTCCAGGTAATACTCAATTTTGCAGCACTCAGAGCTATACTGATAGTATCGCAGCTCCTGGCTCAAATTATGAAACTCTCGTACTTTCCTCAGGTAAAAGTGGTCCATACTTCAAAGATCTTTCATGGCCAAATTTATATACCTTTCCTCAACTGGCTTCTCATGATCGGAACTGTCCTGGCCGCGGCTATCTATAATAATGTGAGATTTCTCGTGTCGTTCGAGTGTCTATCAGGGGCTAATTGCTTCTTTAGACAACGTCCCTTGGAAACGCCTACGGGTATTGATCTTCCCAATCCTATATTTGGTCATTACTGACATAGATTTCAAATAGAGTTTGCGTTATGTTCGTCACGTTCTTCGATACATGCATGGTATCTCTTGCTGCTTTGATTGTGTGGCGCCTGAGCCCATTCTTGGTCTTCTTCCCATGGCTTACCATAGCATGCCTGGATGGCCTATATATGTCTTCAGCCTTGACGAAGGTCCCTGATGGTGCTTGGTTCACTTTGACCCTTGCCGGTTTGTTAGCTTGCATCTTTATTCTATGGCGATTTGGAAAGGAGCAACAGTGGCAAGCGGAGGCCGCAGACCGCTTTCCGACGACCCACCTAGTGAAGAGGGGTGGAGATGGACAGGTTCAACTCACCGATAAGTATGGTGGCGGTACTCTGAGTACTATCAAAGGCTTTGGCATCTTCTTTGATAAAGCCGGGGAGACGACGCCGGCAGTCTTCAGCCAGTTCCTGAGCAAACTTGTCGCAGCTCCCGAAATAATGGTCTTTTTCCACCTTCGCCCTCTCGAGGTGCCGTCAGTCCCCCCAGAAAACCGTTACACTGTCTCTAGACTTGCTATACCCAATTGCTATCGCCTCATCGTCCGCCATGGTTTTATGGATGAGGTCATCACACCGGACCTCGCATCCCTCGTCTGCGGACAGGTCCGTGACTTCATAATCCGTCAGGGTGCTGCACGCAGATCATCTGCTCTGCTTTCACCATTCTCAGCGCTTCCACCGCAGACCCGAGAGAGTCCATTCACTCCTCCGCAAGTTGGAGGGAAGGACAGCGAAACTACTACCAAGTCCCCCACATCGTCTTCTGATGCAGAGAAGTCTCAAAACCCTGACGAAACAATATCGGCCGATCTTGCTAAGCTGCAACAAGCTTATGACCGCCAAGTTCTCTACATAATCGGTAAGGGGCAGATGAAAGTCAAGACAGGAACAAGGATCTGGCGCAATTTACTACTCAAAGCGTTCTTATGGCTGAGAGACAACACTCGGACGAAAATTGCGAATTTAAGAGTGCCTACTGACAGAGTTATAGAAGTTGGTTTTGTTAAGGAGATGTAGTTTAGCGGAGTGACCTGTTCGGAAGATCCGGCGGAGGATTTATCAAGCCTCTCGAATTTACATATGCGCGTCTCCCAATTCATCTTTGAGTAGTAGGATATTGTTTTGCTTTAGAGGAATGGGGTGTTTACGAGGAGCAGCGGAGAATTCCCAATACCGGTATCGGATAGACCTGCGGGCATTGTTTGCTGTCATTGGTAACTAGCATCCCCCTTAAAGACAACAGTAGACGCTCTCTTCAATGCACGAATTCGCGAAGGTTTAAAGTCCGAGGCCCATCAAAGGGAGCAAGGCAGTGAAACTTCTGGCCATGCTGATGCAGTAGATTCTAGGTTCGTGGATCCCAATGGGGAAAAGGGATGTTGAGTGAGAATATCGTCTCCACTACTCCAAGGCTTTGGAGTTGACTCAGTAGTCGGTCGGTGGCTTTATGTCTGGCCATGGAGCCTGGAAATTGTATGCTAATCCATACTAGCCACACCCGAGCATTGACCCAAAGGACTAACCCGGTTACTAATTCTAGGATGTTTTGGGTACGCTATGTAATCTCCAAAATCTACTAACTCTAATTTTGGACTTTTAGGTGAATATAGTAGCTTTCCTGATCGTTTTAGTCCTGGTACGATTTTTTTCCCACTCCGCTCACCTATACTTTATCATTCAAGGGCCCCCCCCCGCACCACTATCTCTTTTGGAACGTGACCCTCTGCGTTAGAGGGTCATGCCCAGTTTTTGCTCTACGAAGAGGCGGGGTCTCAATTCTGTGGAAGGTCCCAATAGTCCTTAACGTTCTCTTATAGGATTCCGGTTACTTATATGTTTCCCACTCGGCCTCTCGTTTTGTTGCGGCAGTTGCTATGACAGTATTTTTTTGCTCTAGGCTACGAATCAATCGCAAAGCGGTGTTCTTCTCTTTCCTTTTGCACGTTAGGATTTGGTATCGAATTCTTCACGTGAGTCTCCCTCCACCTCCAGATGTTGTAAGCTAACTATGTAAGACATACATACTATCTTCCTCTATACTTCCAGGTGAGTTGTCAGTTGTTAGGCTTTTGGAACGTGTTGGTGGCTATGCTCGAATTCGCGGAACGGTAGTGGTCAACGATTGCACAATGTAAGTAGGGGCTCGATTAGCTTAGAACAATTCAGTTGATTGCTATATAACATGCGGACTTACGGGGTCCTTATATGCTCAACGATCTGGAGTCCGGGCTGCCAGCGGTCGACTCAGGGGTAAAAAGGGGTAATTGGCCAAGACAGTGGCCGAAGGCTTTTCGGGCGCCTGGCCGCGAAACAACATAGTATGGTAATACTCATACAAGTAGGATAAGCCGAGAACTGAAAAACAGCTATTTCATAGAGCAAGGTCTGGCCAAACACCATAACTGGCCGGCAATTACGAAATAGGAAGGTGGGGACGTTAGGGCACTAGAAACAACAAAATGCCTCTGACACGAGCAATTTAGAAGGCAAAAGGCTCGAGCCCATCCCGTGTTGGTACCATTATGGCTGCATACTGTATGAGCTTTCTCAGTGGCATTTGTGTCGCAGTTGCTACTCAATTTTATTTGTCAAGCCGTGGTATTCTCCTTCGTGCCTCAGCCGCAGCCATTGTCGCGGGGTGTTGCCTACATAAGACTCTTGATTTAAACAGCCATGCAGCACTTTGGGGAAGCTACCAGGTACTTGCCGGCGCAAGCGCTGGTCTCAGTTTTGCAGTACTGTTGGAATTCCTACTCCGCGTGTCCTCGGTCCGTGGTCGATATCCAGTTTGCGAGTACCTTGAACACCGAAGACAATATTTGGAGTATCGGTTGGTTGAAGTTCGAGGTGCCACCCCATTCCTGTTCTTTATCCTTGGTGGGGCACTGCCCGTGCCCGTGGCCCAAAATATATTCCTACACAAGACCAACTCTCCAGTTTGTAGTTCTACCCTAAATTCGACGATTTCTTTCACAGGTGCTACGAATGGCACTGCCTCTACCGACTCAGCGGGCGCCCCGTTGCTTAGGAATAAATAAAATAAAAAATATATTTTCAACCAAGGAATCCAGGCAGCATTCATCCTTCCGATAGCCGCTGCCTGTCTTTTTCTTTTCCTGCCTCGTGAGTTGAATAGTATTGCTCCGGTGTTGAGATTTCGATCTCTAACGAATTAATAGGGCGAGTGGAAAAGTAACACTGACACATGAGAAGTCGGACATCCGATTTTTATTATTGTGGACCCCCCTTCTGAATATTCCGACCTGGAGACTGTGGGAGGTTGGGATCAGTGCCGAGATCAATGCCGATATTGGGTGGAACTTTCTAGTGAGGGGGCTGGCCAACACAAGGTCTATCAGAGCATCTCTCCTGTATTCTACCTCCATCTTCCTTATATATCTCAATAAGCTTAGTAATTTCCGGGAATACTATTTTTTCTACTTCCAATTGGGGGCGACTTTGGGCTTGAATTATTCTAGAATTTCAGTCGCTGAGAAGCGGTGGGGTTGATCTCGATACCACAACCTGTGAGGCGGGAGATTTCGTGCAGCTATAGCCATTGGCACAGCACCAAGAATTTCACCAAGATCTCTCGTATGTTCCCAAGAAAACCACTCTTCCTGCCGCAAGTCCCCTATTCGCTATTAAGAACTTCATATTTGCTCTAGAGTTTTTTTTTCTCGCTTCGAACATAGAGGCGTGGGACGCTCATACTCCCCGTTTCCCGCTCTATGAGCAAAAGTTGTGGGTTTTATCGGGGCCTCAACTTCACCAGATTGCGTAACGTTAGATATGTAGCCGTATGAAAATTCTTTGCACAGTTGGATCTTTTTTGAAATTAACATGTTGCAGGTTATGGCGCAGGCATGTGAAATGATTGCATTGGTTGGTATCAAAAACAACAAGAATACTAACTATCTTTATAGCTAAGGCCCGCTAGAGGCCTCCAAGCCAAGAGACACCGTTGGGGTGAAGCTGTTGGACGGGATGAGAGAATAGGGGCTAGCAGACGACACCATAGATAGAGCCAATTGGATTGAACATTAGTTACAGGGATAACCGTAATGAGGGGTGTATGTGTGAGCGGGCTGGGACTATGTAATGTAGGTCGCCCCGTGGCGGGGAAGGGGGTTAGTCCTCGACCATACCATTGCTTCCAATAGTAGTAGACTGTGAGGGCGGGAGAAGGGGGAGAGGGTAGAGAGTGGGGGGAGGGGAAGAAGAAAGGAAATTGCGCGACGCTTCGGAGTCGAGATATCTTTCTTTCCCTTCTCGGTTCTCGTGAAAACAAAGACACAAAGCAGTGGCATCCACCATTCATCTTGTAAGCATGCACGCGCCGTACCCGCGCACATTAGGAGACCGCCACATCGCTTGTAGTAGGTCGCTGTTTTAAATCAAGAGAAACACGAACTGGTCGCTAATTGTCCGGGTTAGTCAACCCCGCTATAGGTCTATTACTTCTGGAGAACTGTTAAGCCCAAATCAGCTTGCGGGAGGCACCGTATCCTGGAGGCTTTACCGCCAAGTCTTGGGGTACTCGGACGTGACGCGGTAAAAGCAGTCGCTGTAGCAGCCCTCCGTACACAACCCGAGAAAACCACCGCGGGTCAGGTTCGAATTAAAAAGGGCGGCAGCAAGGCCACAAGTAGAGACGGTATTTCTACTGGCCTCTCTGGTGACGTTTTCGGCATGCCCACCGCTGTTTTGGCAATGATAGCCTCAAGCTTGGATTCTTGTAGAACCTCTCATCACCCATTTGCGAGGCTAGATCTTCCGAGGGTAACCCTCCCACTCCCAAAAAACAAAACAACCCTCTCACTTCGGTCTCCTGAAAGGATGCGCCTCCGTATTCAATACATAATTATCCAAACTCACAACCTCGGGCTTGCTGAATATCAAGTAGAAATACTTCAGCGTCTCAGCTGTCCAGAAGGACTCCATGCTGTCCACCTGCGGGGGTTCACCAACGGTCACGTCGCCGAGAGCTGCGTGGGCGAACTTAGTGCGTGTGTGCTTTGTTATGGCTTGGAACATGGTCCAGGCGGTGTCTTGTAGGGTGGTGTCACCGGTTATGCGGTAGAGGATGAAGACGGATTCGATGGCTTCGGGGCTAGACGATGTAGAGAGTGGTTAGTATTTAGTGCGGTGGAGATAGGCGGGATAGTATATATACCGGAGGATGTATCTCCTATCGCCAATGCTGCTAATCCCCGGAACCAACCTACGTTCCTGGATCTTCTGCCTCACTCGTTCCTCAAATGAAAGCGACTTATCGGCCTCGCTCCCCTCCCCAACCTTCTTCCCAACTGCCTCGAACCACCGATTCTCATCCCACATACAATTTGCCACATCCCCGCACTGCACGGCGTCGAACGACTCAGGCATGATGCCTGACGGCATCGTCTCGTACGCCCAGACGCAGCCTTCCATCAACTTCCGCCCGATCGCGAGGTCGGCGGGTCGGTCGAAGATCCGCGCGCCCATGGCAACCATGCCACCAGTGAAGCAGCCGAGGTGTTGGCAGTGCGGGTTTGGGATGCGCTCGGTCGGTGTGTCGGCAGTGAGGCCGCCCGAGAGGAGGATGTCGCGGTTGTCCTTGGTTAGGGGTTGGAAGAAGAGGTGTTCCTTGGCGACGTCAATGAATCGCTCATAGAGTCGCCGGTATTGCTCGGACCGCCCACCGAGTAGAATGTATTCCTGCCGAGGGACAAGGGTTAGGATTTTCTACAGCTTGATTCTGCTGGAAAACTGAAAGGGAGTTATGGCATTCCTACCTTAGAAAAGTACTCGTATAGCGAGTCCGCCATTGCGCCGAGGGTGAAATAGGAGCCTTGTGAGAAATTTGCTGTCCTAGCGTTCACAGCTATGGCCCACATGCCTGGTAAGTTCGTCCTCATTTGTTGGCTGTCGAACTGCTCGGTGATGCGTGATATCGCATCGAAGTATTTGGGGTCCTTAGATAATTGAGATAGGCGGGTGAATTCTAAGGAGAGTGTGCCAATCTCTGCTAGTAGGGTGTGGTCTTGAGCTTCTTGGGGGTTCCCCAAAGCCGCCCTGTTCCGAGGTTTTTAGCGCCTTGGACCGGGAGCACAGGAGATGAGCCCCTCTACTCACCCTCTCCAATTCCAGCGTGCCACAGGCATCCTATTCGGCGTATCGAACGCCGCATATAACATCTCCCCAACCTCGATCGCCTTCTCTAAGAGTATTGGGTACTTGCCATCGCTGATATCATACGCGGCGAGGAACCCACCCAGGTATCGAATAGTGGTTTCGAAGACGTTGAGGAATTCTGTCTTCGGGCTGGCGAAGTCTAGATGCTTGATGGCGGCGGCGGCTTGCTCGAAGTCGTCGTGGAGGCCCATGATCCAGAGGGTATCTAGACTGTCGACTAGCGTCGCCGCCCACCCACCAAA
Source organism: Glutinoglossum americanum (assembly GCA_020080175.1). Lineage (NCBI taxonomy): Eukaryota > Fungi > Ascomycota > Geoglossomycetes > Geoglossales > Geoglossaceae > Glutinoglossum > Glutinoglossum americanum. The sequence continues at coordinate 7,209 of JAGHQL010000286.1, read as the reverse complement.
AGTGGTCCTATTCCCGCCCGATAACGGCGCGAGTTCGTCCTCCATCCACGCGTGCTCCTTATATCCCTTCCACGTATGCACAAAACTGTCCTTGACAGTCTGCAGTCGCGTCTCCCTGACCTCCCTCACTTCCGCAGTCTCTCCCCCGAAGTCGTGCTGAATCCTCGGTATACTGGCAGCGCCGCCGGATGGTAGGAGAGTCATCGATGTGACAGGATGTTGCTGGGGTCTGTTGGCCCAACGAGAGCGGCCATCATCAATGGGTGGTCGATGCGGTAATTCGAGATGCTGCTGAGGGAGGCGAAAGCCTGTTGGGCGGTAGAACCCAACTAGAAGGAAGGCTGCGGCGATGCAGCAGAGGATGGTGAACCGCTTTGCCGGAGGCATGCTGTAGTGGAGGGCGGGAGCTGTCGGCGTGGGGATTGTCGTGAGTTCAGATGTTAGTTCTGCCAAGCCTGCTAGGGGGTAAACACACGTGCGCATTCGTGCCGCTTTTATGACTGTTAAATGACGAGTGGAGCTTACTAAAGCGGCCACAATAGCCGATTATCAAGAAAATCATATTGTTTAATATTTGAACATTTACTCACCATTTCTACGGGGGGTGGGATTGAGCAGTAGTTTGGACGCAAGCGCAGTTTGTAAGCCTATATAGGCTTAATTCTAGCGAGACTTCCGCGAAGTGTTAGGGCATTTTGTCATAGACTAGGCTATGCGGAGTGGTGTTTCTTCTGCCTTGTAGAACGCAGTCAATTAAATTTTATTAAAGGTGATCGATATAGGAAAATAGGAGAGGCACAGAGGTACTCTTTACGCTTGCGGGCCCACTACGAAGTGCACACAGCAGCCGGCGGATCAGCAATGGAGAAGCGCTGATCGCCAACATACAGGAATGTAATATCTACTCATTCCAAGCTTCAATTAACGCTCAAAAAGCTAACGATGTAGAGCTAGCGGTGTGTTGCCTCTAGTTGTTGCTACAGTTAATAGTATTGCGGTAATCATGGAAAAGAATGCTTGTGCGGAATGCTAATACATTAGCATTCCACGGACCCATTGGGATCTGCGGCTGAGCATATCCCAACGCTTAACTCTAGGGGATCCGTGCTGCATGTCCCACACTTTAGCTACATTATCCCATGATGCCTTCGAGGTGACGCCAGCCCTCACCCTCTCCTCTCAGTAATGGCCACAAAGGGTCCTTATCGTCAGTATTCGGCAGGTGAGAATGCAACCAGACACATACACCCACTCGACGCCAATGGCGAATACCGCCCTCGTCTCGCTCAAAAAGGATCACTCCACTGTTGAACGATTCATTGTCGAAGTCGCACCGACCCAGCAGGAACACCACGAGGGGCTTTTTCTGGGATTGCTCAGTCACCCATGCTGCAAGTTGGTGCTGGCGATTCCGTTTCTTTACATTGATGACGTTAAGGGCATCGAGCTCTGCTGGCAGCGGGCTCAGATGGGTCTCGCGGTCGAGGGCAATCATATGGATTGACTGGATCGTATTACCATGCATCCTCCACTGGGACTGCAGAATCTTCTTTGCATATTCAGTTTGATCGGCGTCCCACCATGCCTTTTGCAGTGATGCAAAATCGCAGGCTTTCCCGGACAGATGAGCCCATTGATTGCCTTCGATAGTTAGAGGCGATAGCTCGCACAAAGTGTGAGATGAAATGTCTATATTGATGTCGATACGATTCCCGCCGTCCCATCCAAACATGTCCCCACGATCTAGGATTGTTGGCACCACAGAGTTTCCTTGCACACACCATCCTTTGCCTAATGCTGGTGCTTTTAAGTAGACGTGCATTTGACTTAGAATGGGGTATGTACGGATAATGGCGGCTCCAAACTCGTCCTCAAGCTCCTCGAGGGTGTATACGTGGTCCGGATTAACTCCAACCCGGAAGTCAGTGCCAAAAGCCTGCATGATGGCATATACGCGGTCGAGAGCGCGAGAGGTTTTACGGTGGTTTGAAACGCCTAGGAGTCCCATAGGATTGTTGTACCAAAGAGCCCCCATGCCAGTTCGCCGGATCAAGTCTACCACCTGGGTATACTCCGGCTCTGACCGAGGAGCTGTGGTGCGCTCAGACCATAAGACTAGGTCGAAAGCAAGTTTAAAGAGTATGTTAAGTGAGAAGCTTCTCATCGCAATAAGGCTCTGATCGCATGACACACGGCCCTCACGCGAGAGGATTATTGCGTGATTGCATAGATATCCCTCCTGCAAAGTCCAGAGAGAGCTGAACCAAGGATCAGCTGTCAGGCCCTCAAGAGCCTGAATAGCCATCGATAGCCAGCCGGCGCTGTTGAAAGAGGTCACGGCACTATATGGTTCGGCTTGTAGGCCAGCCACAGCGCTCTGAAAGTCGAGCAGGAATGAATTCAGCCTTTCATGGGGAAGGTGGCTCAACCACACGTATGAGTGCTTCGCATTCTGGAAAATGCGAGCTTGTCTGCCAACCTCGGCCAGTTTAGTAGATGACTCCCGCTGGTCGATACAGGCGATGTCCAACCAAAGGAATTCGTACTCCGTGCGTCGTTTTTCAAGGAATCGGAGTACAGGCCTCACAATCCGGTTCCCCCACGTCTCCTTCTGTGGTCCTGCGCTTTTCTGGTCATCAAACTCATAATACCGTTCTGCGGTTTTCATAGTTTCGTTGATCACGTACTGGAACTCATCTACGCTGAAATGGCGATCGGGATCCACTCGTGGTATTGCCCAAGGAACGCCTCGTACTGGTATCGAGGTGACTTGTGGGTTTTGCTCAGGCGTTCTCAACTGGAAACGCCCCCATGTGTAGGATAAGGCGATATACGGAGGATTTTGGCAGCCTCGGTAGGTATTCCCCGGAGCCCATTTGCAAGAGGTCATACTTGGGACATGAAGCAGCCGCCTCGGCCATTTCGAGTTGTTATCGAACTCTGGATGGTCATTATCAGTATCAGCCATTTTGAAATATCCAGGGTTTGCACCGTGCAGTACTTGGAGCGAGGTGTGGAGGGGTAATAAGTGCCACGAGCACTTCGATGCCGCTTTTTGAGGACTTTCCATGCCTTGGTTAGGTCCTTCGTAGATCTTTCACAAAATTTTAAAGCTGAATTTTGGAGAAACTTTCTCACTTAATGGGTACTGGTTAAGCAGCAGGTAATTCAGACTAAAAATCCATCTGCTCGAAATTTTCCCAGAGAATCTTCGAGTATATGACGCTTTGAAGCTTGCCGCTTGAATTCACTTGTCGGGTCTATTGGACGGGTAAGCTACCGCCCGCCTTGAAATTAGTGGTTCACTATATAAAGGTAAGCTTTGACGAGGGTACGCTGAGCCTCATGCGTTAAAAGAAACCCCTCTCTTTCGGCGAGGTCTATGACGGCATACATAACCCGTTACAGTTTCAGACAGACAGCCAAATGTCTTCAGGCTGGAGCAAAGAACCATGCCTTACATCCCTTCCTTCCGATTTGCGGGACATCTTGCTCAATGAGCGGGATCCCGGCCTTGCGCAACGATGCCTCTGCAACACCTGTATCCAATACGACTGGGCCTGGCTCTTGACAAGATTCGAAATCCTCGACCGCTTAAACCTTTCTGATGAGGGAGATGATGATGCGGGGAAAATTGCGGAGCTGACGGGAGAGCAGCGAATGCGGTTTCGTGGACCGGAGACAGGATCAGAGAAGTATCGCTGCCACCGACCGCCTTTTGGAGGCCAATATATCGTCCGCGGCTTGATGGCTTTTAGTTTAGAATTTAGCTTAGAGGACTACTCGCAGACTGTGGCAAGAGAGCTGGACTGCATCATTTGCAATCTCATTGTAAGGGCTCTCCGGGTTAAGGCTATAAAATGGTCAAGGTATATGGAAGCCATCGTGGCCAACGACGTGCCCATTAAGGTCCAGATTGGGAAACCCCGTAAAGGGAAAGGTTATCCGATTGACCAGACTTGGCTGCGGTTTCATATTGGTTTCAATAATACTGTGGGGAACTATAGGAATGACCGGTACCTGAACTTCACACTTTGGAATAAGGGTAGCTTGGAGACGATGAGTACCATGGGGCTGAGAAACATTGACGCTACCCAAGCTGACCTCGGAGCGGCGTGGAACTGGCTCAATAACTGCCTCAAGCATCACGGACAGTGTGCGACAAATGAGGAGAGAGAGCAACTGAATCAGCCGAAGAGCCAAAGCAGGTCTGACTTTGTCCTTCGCCTTGTTGATGTTACAACTGACGAGATTATTGCTGTTGTCGGTGCTGGGGCCACCAACATGAGGTAGTGAAAAGCCCGCATGGGAAAACTCAAGACACTTACGCACTTCTGTAGGTATGTCGCCCTCAGCTACGTTTGGGGAGGCATCGAGCAGCCTCAGTTAAAAAAACGCGATATCATCGGAGAATTGGATGACAATGCAAATCGAGCGGAAAGCTCAGTCATCGTTTGCTGTCGGGACCTTCTCCGGGACAAGAATCGCCTCCCCCGGACAATTCGCGATGCTCTGCTGTTGGTCAAGATCCTTGGCGAACGGTACCTCTGGGTCGATTCCATCTGTATTGTGCAAGATGACGATTACGAAAAGTCCAAAACAATTAACGCAATGCATGAAGTTTATTCCCAGGCCCTATTCACAATTGTTGCCGCGGGTGGGCAAAACGCGGATAGCGGGCTATCTGGATTCCGCCCAATGTCACGCAATATCGACACCGTGAACTGTGTTGTCGACGGAGTAGGCCTAATAATGCGAGAACCGAAGTTGAATCGTGAGGTTGGGTACGAGGAAGAAGACGAAGGCGGCGTCTTGAAAGAGACCCCATGGGTATCGCGGGCTTGGACGTACCAGGAGTTTCTCTTCTCCAAACGCCTCATGATATTTGCGAAGGATCGGCTATTCTTTCAATGTCAAACTTACGCTAGGGGAGAAGTTAGCCCCCAAACAGACATGGAACCCTGGCGGCCTCTGGAGCGCCTCGCCCTTGGAAACCTGCCGGCTGAGATTGAACCGTTTGACCGGTTTTGGTCGTACATTCAGGAGTACTCCAAGAGACGGCTGACTTACGCCGAGGACATCTTCAACGCTTTTGCAGCAGCCTTCAATCGCTTCGCTGCGGAAGAGGGGTATGACTTCTGTTGGGGTCTCCCCACCCACCTCTTTCGACTCGGACTGCTGTGGAAGGCAAGCGGGTATTGGGATGGAGAGTACAAGAGAGCTCTCACCCGCCGAATTGCCAAAATCAACGGAGTGCCGATCCCAAGTTGGAGCTGGGCTGGTTGGGTCGGGCCAGTACAGCTCCATGTCCCTTCTCTCATGAATAGCCTGTTATCCGAAGCCGGCACCAGTTTCTCCGATCCCAAATATGCCGAGAAATGGTCGCTCAAAGCTATGGCGACCGGAAACGCTACGCAGGGTGTAGCTGAAACCGGGGTCTTGGAGTTCGAGGCTCCCTTTTCCACTCTCGAGCATTCGCTGGCATCCAACGTCTTTCTCACCCGCTACCCTGTGCTCGATGATGGTACCAAATGGACCGAAGGCGCGATTGACTGCATCCTAATTGCAGAGAGAAATTCAGACTGGGGCAAGAACTTGTGGCTGATGCTGGTTGAAGAGACGCTAGATGGGTCGTATGCCCGGATTGGACTGATTGATTTCTTTTATGAAGCGGTGTGGTTAAAGGCGAATCCCGTTAAGAAAACCATCCGGCTACGTTGAGTACGGGAGGGGATGCCCCGTTATTAAATGGTTAGCGTGATGCAAAAATAACAAGGCCACACCAGTGTAGTTGGTGAAATCTTTAAGGACTATGCCGGTGGGGTTTTGCTACAGACAATTGACTCGAAAGAAGCTAACTTCAATTCGAAAGGCTGAAATTATTTATCTTAGTGCTGCATGACCCGATTTCTATGCATAGTTGGCTAACAGCATGCCAAATACATTTTCTCATGTTATTTAGCTTCTAAATTTCCTATTATCTTCAAATCGGCAAAGGCATCCCCTATGAAAACCTTTCAATTATCTAAATTTATTCTTTCTTGCATTCGTGTGTGTTCAAAGAAAGGATTGGTAGGGTTGAGCATCGGGACTTTTGATGGGGTCCCAAGGCTTGGGTTCTAGTTAGCATGTAAGCCCTTTAGGCTTCGCTGAGGCCTCGCCCCACCAAAGTCTAGTTAAGCCGCCCTTAGCGGAGGCCCTTCACCGAAAAACATCGAGTCGTCTTAAAGCAGCAATGACTGCTAATTGCCTAAGCCAGTCAAATTAACGCCTAGAGGATGGGTATGCTTTTGGGCATTGGTCTCGCTAGGCAGAAAGTGTTTAGACACTAATTTAACTGCAATAATTGTGTCCCTCAAAGCGGCACTGTCGATCAATCAATCTAGTTAAAGAGTCCTAAGATATTTGGTGTAAGTGGACCTCTGGAATCTTCCTGTAACCCCCAACTTCAGTATGACAACCACCTCGACACCCGACCCTTCCACCCTTGTCCTCCGCGAAGCGACACCCGCCGAAAAGTTGGCTTGCTGGCGCACCAACAGCGCCTCCTGGGCCGGAAAACTCACTCCCGAGGACTACGCCGCCCGCGAAGCAGTCAATGGCGACCAGGACCTGACACGCAATGGGGAGATTAGGTACTGGGTTTTCACTGCGCCCTGCGATGCGGGCAGCATGAGCGAGCCAGAAATATACGCGGCTGTTGAGTCCCTGAGGAAGCCGGTAGTGGTAAAGACGAACAATGGTGGGTTAAGTATAGAATGGGGTTATGGCATTGCTAGTGTGTTCACGCCCCCAAGCCACCGGGGCAAGAAAATCGCGACATGGATGATGCGCAGGCTTGGGGAGTGGCTTGATAGCGAGGAAGCTGGATGCAGGTTCAGCGTGTTATATTCCGATGTTGGGGTATGTTTGTCGCGTACCACTTTGGTGTCTGTCCATGTTTGGCGAGCATTGCATTTACGCGGGCTCTCTATTCTGCCAACAGGAAATAGGGAAAAGTGTTTGGAATATTTAACTATTCTACAACCCATAGGAATACTACTCCTGTTGCTGGTTATGCTCGAATTGGCGGAATGGTAGCGGTCAACGTATACAGTGTAAATAGAGTCTCGAATAGCTTAATAGAATTGAATTGATTGCTATATAATCTTGCAGACTCGCAGAGTCCTTATATGCTACGTGGTATGGAGTCTAGGCTGCCAACGGCCG
>JAGHQL010000285.1:0-16948 GCA_020080175.1 Glutinoglossum americanum | reverse complement strand
GGGTGGGGGGGGGGGGGAGAGGGGGGGGTGGGAGGGGGGGGGGGGGGGGGGGGGGGGGGAGTTCAATGCGATAGGATAAGGGTAATCTGTTAGTTTATTAAACAAGGTAACTAGGCGTTTTCCCCGTCCTCTCTCTCCTTTCATAGTTTAATATTTAAACCATCCTCCACAAGCTTCGCCCTATGTGCGTAGCTCCCCCGGTCCCACGATTGAGATTACAAAAACCCGCCGTTATCCTACAGCAGGGAGGGCGGCAGACAAGCGCCCAACACCACGCATTAAACCCCCCTCCTAGAAAAAACCCCCCCCAAAACTGAACTGAATACACGATTAGGTATGTAAATGGAAAGGGTATTTGAAAGGGGAGGAAATATTACACTTAGAAAGGGGGGATAGATGAAGAAAAATCATCACCTCGTGAGAATGTATGTACATATAGTGCGGTGCATACGGACAATTTTTTATCCAGAAATCCAATCATATCGAGAACCGCCTTCTTCGCGTCCGTGGCCGCGTCCACTGCCGTCTGGCCACCTTCTCCTCCCCACCCAACAACGGGTCATCCTCCTCCCACAGTCCATCCTCCTCCTCCTCGTCGCCGCACCCCCTCAGCCCAGCGTACAGCCCACCCTTCACAATCCCCTTCGTCTCGCTCTCAGTCCCAAACGTGCAATGCTCAACCTGCATCCCATACATGACGTTCCCGCCCTCCCCTTCCTCCCTTAACCCCAGGTCTTCATCCAGAACCCCAAATCGCAATTTAACCTGCTTTAGCGCTTTCGGGAATGGATCGCCGCCTAGACACGCTCCGTGCGCTAGCCTGTCTAGGGTTGGGTTCCGGGTAGTCACTAGGATACGCGAGAACATGGTGTCGGAGCTGACGCCGTTCTCTCTGATGGAATACGCGCCCACAGCGACACATACCGCAACCATAGCTACGGCTAATGCGTAACCGATCCAGAGACCTCGCGCGCGATAGCTATAGAGGTTTACGTGACGGGTTTTGACGCAGGGGACAGAAGTGTTCGAGGCAATAAATAGGTGGGGTTCGCTGAGGAGGGTGATGAGCATGTCCTCATACAGGGATTGGGTTTGGTTCATGAGGTCTGTGACCGCGTAGGCGGTGGATGGGTCGGTGAGTTTTGTTTCTGAGAGGTCGGTTTCGGTGAGTGGGTAATCCTTTTGCTCGATGGTGCCGCGAAGGAAACTGCGCAGGAGCGCACCCATAGAGTGGTAGGCGGCAGTGCGTTTATACCTTTCAGGGTCATCCCAGGGGGTGATCTCCAGGTCAGTCTCATCGGATGGTATGGTGAAATTGACGCCGTCGGGGAGGGGAGTCGGGTTTGTGTTTACAAGCGGGGAGAGCCAGTTGCGGTCGGTGACGGTCGCGGTTTGGAGACCTTCACTGTGGTTCATGAGGATAGTATAGTTGACCTCATAGTGTGTGCACTTAAACATGTGTGAGATCAAGTCGAATTTCCATTTCTTTGCAAAGGGAGATGTTGGAGAAATGGGGTTCGTAGTATTGATGGTATAGCCAATCCAAAGAACTGGTTCCGCCCTGAAGACACCTAGATCGGGAGGGTGGTGATCTACTGTTACGTTATAACCGTAAGGAACTTGGGGGCTTGGGTAGTCGCCAATATCAACTTTGGCAAAGTAGATCATATTCCCTATTGGAGCCAGCACAGAAGTGTTGAATGGCGAACCGGGGGGATAGATCACGGCGCCAGGCGAATCTTTGCCGTTAGCAACTTCCTCGCACTTATATCCGGGACCCACAAAATTTATGGTGTAGGTACAATTATAGCCAGCCCCGCAAGCAAGCACTGATGCGGTATCTGCGCTCACAGAATGCTTGCTATAGACGGCTAAGGTGGTTAGCCGTCTATTGATCTTGCTGGGTTGGTCGTAATAATCGAAGTAGCCAGGTTCTCCTGGAACCGATGTTGTATTATAAAAGGACAAGGTGAATCCGGGAAAATCGGTGGGAGCCCGGAAGTTATATGTGGACTCCAGGGAGAAGTCAAGAGTGGGAACAGCAGGACATGTAGTAATATTGGTCAAGACTTCGATGTTGGATGTTAGGGAGGCAGGAGATAGGACCGAGGCGATTGGAATGATCCTAAGGTACTCGGTCAGCTCGATATCACGGAATTGATTACTGTCCAGTTATATCATCGGGAGTCTCATTTATTCCCTCTTTCCGCAATTGCAACAAGGTTAGAATTGGTGTAATAACCACCAACTGAGACAGGATGTTGGGCTAGGAGGTTTCCCAAACACTTTCACGCCAGACGATCAATGGAATTTAGTTACATACCAAACAGTTAGGGCCATCAGAGTCGCCAATTTCGCATTCCTGATCATCTCCCAACTCCTAAACATCGTCGGATCCTCAATTACGCCGAACAGGGAATCAATCCCGTTCAAAGTCATCGCTTTTTCCCTGAGTGTGTGCCATATCCTCTGCCGATAAGCAATTATGGCTGACCCTACCAGCATAGACTTTGTAAAAAAAGCAAACGCCGTCCCGAACCGAAATTTCAACAATTGATTCGTGGCCGCCTTCCCATCGAGGGAACTGTAGAATAGGTGGTGCGAAATGGCGCCCAGCACACCGAGCACGAAGAGGCAGGCCATCGCCGAAGGCGTATACCAATGTATCTTCCATATCGCCGTCGTTCTTGAACGCACCCGAACGAGATGCTCGGTCATAGGATCGCTGCGGAACCGAGGCCTCGACGGCGTCGATATACTCGATATCGAAGCTGCCGAACCGACCGACTTTCGAGGAATACCTGAAGCAACGAGCGGGGTTGTAGAACCAAAAGAGCTCGCGGAAGGTTGATATGATATTTCGGGAGAGACTTGATCGTAGGAGGGCGAAATCGGGCTTTGGGTATAGAAGCCATACTTCTTGGGCGGCGAGGGTTTTGAAGTTTGTTGACTCGGAGTTTCCCATGGCGGTTCTTCGAAGCCGCCCATCTCATAGTAGTCGGAGTGGCCTCCAGGCACGCTCTCTCGTTTCGGCGGCGGAGGTGGGGGACCAAATGGGTTCGTCCAGCGCTCCATGATTGTTAGTGGTGGAGAGGAGGTTGATTGATGGCTGGTTCGGAAACGAACGGAGGCGGTCCGAGACAGCTGAGGAGTAGGCGAGGGCTGGGAGTAAAGTTGGTCGCTGTTATGCGGCCAATGTTGCGAAGCTGGATGTCGGTGGCTGCTGGTTTGAGCTCGACAGGTCGAGCATCTCGATACCACAGAGGAGTATATCAGGTGTACGCCGCTAGTAAAAACCGACAAGACGTCTAGGAGAGGAACTCGGCGGCTCCGACGATATAGAAAGAAGCTTCCGTCAACCTCCCGCTTTTCCAGCTGCAGGGTTGGTGACACCACACCTCTTCCCCGTCGCCTGTCAGCCTCTATATTTTTTTTTATCTCGATAGATTGGTGTGTGGGGTCCAAGACCGCAGGGTAAACCAAAGCCGGCTTAGCGCACCAGTCAATTCGGTGAATCTGCACTAACGATGACCCTTTCGATCTTCCGGGCCTTGTTCAAGGTTGATTATTTATGTATGGCTGTGTGTGGCTATGTGCTCCGCACGTGTCCTGCAAGATACCTCTTGGGTTCTCCGAGTTTTGGTACAGATGAATGGGGTACGCGCGTAGGGTGGATGAACGCTCCCGGAAAGAATATATTGAAGTACGCCGGGCCTCGCCTCGATCGACCGAGGCCTAAGGACTTTCAATGCCATCACAAATTCTCAGCCTCGTTCGGTACGGAGTCGGCTTGATTGGCTGGATCGCTTGATTTTGGCATGCACACTCGCTCGGCGTAGGAATTGTTTATTCCTGCGAGGTTTTTCGTCTATCCCAAATGAGAAGACTTTGGGCAGGATCGCCTCTAATCCTTCTGCCATTTCTCAAGAAGGAATCTGGATCTTATTGTGCCCTGTACCTTATACAAGGGACTTGTTTGGATGCCAGCGAAAGGGTACATACAATACCTCTGCATAGTTTTCTTGGGGGCAAAGCACGACAGGAAGCCGCTTTGCACGCACGGGCTGCCTCATCCAATTGGCGCCGCTTTAAATGGCGAACAGGGTGAAGCTCACACGAAGCTCGCGGCACACCCTGCCGTTTCATCCATCGCGCTCCAATAACTCAGTGTCGGCGCTCTAAATACAGCCCAATGAGCTTCGTGTGAAAAAAGGGACCTGTGCCAGTAAATGTACGCTCCTGGGAAGTCTCGTATAAAGGGCATTTGGTTCTCTTCCCACCCGACCGTCATTCCGTTTAGAGCTCTCCCAAAACTGCACTACCGTGAGTAGAAAGACACGGCAAAAGGGCTGCTGGGAGAGCCACAGCAAGAGACTGCCGGCCCGGCGCACGCCGAGAGAAGGACATCAATAAAAGGGATACCAAATATGTCTAGAAAACTCTCAAAGATCAAAATTGGGCGTTGAACCGTTATCTTCTCAAAAAGGACTTCACTCACGTCTTGACTAGGTGGAGGGAAAGTATAGGAATGGAGGGCGATGGAGAAGGAGAAGAGAGCAAGGCGGAAAGAGGCGATGAGATGCCGAAAGTGAACGGCACCAGAGCGGTATAACACCTTGTCCCAGCCTAGTCACGACCAAAGGCTTCCTCCACTTTCACGTCGTCCTTAGTCGAGGAAGAATTAAAGGGTAAGACGACTGTGGACTCTGTGAGCTTTTGTGGAATGGCTCTTTGCTGGCTTTGCCCTGGTGATGGGAAAAGTTGTCAGTGGGGGTAAGGTTCCTCTGGTGCATCTGTTAGGCTGTTCTAATAATGTGGCTTTCTTTTAGTGGTAAAAGCTATTCTAACCAAAGGATGCCTCTGTCGTAAACACCAGAAAACCAAAACACTTGTTCGGCGAACACGACTTGATCCACCATATTCATATTGAACTATGCAGGTGGCTTCTGGCCATAGGGCTCTACACACCATTACCCGCGCTTGTTGTGTTGGGGGCTATGCCATGAGAAGGAAGGCTGTCGGAACTACAGCCAATATATACTTGGTAGGATCGAGTTGTATCGAGTGCCGTTGCTATACGGAAACGAACGGCGCACCCAGGAGGCCTTGTAGGTGCTGCCAGCGGGGTGCCAGGCGCTGCACTTTTGCTATGGGTAGCCACGGTGCGCTGACTCTTGCCAAGGCCAGTGCTAATGACTCCTGTGGCACTAACTGGCTAAAGGTCGAAACAGTGAGCACGAAGCAGAGTTAATGGAGGCGAACGCCTACAAGGGCTAGGGCTGAAGGGTCGGTTAGCTCCCCCTAATCATCTGTTCTACGGCCGTAAAAACGAACGCGGCACTCTGGCAGTGCCAAGGCCGGGCCCAGCTCCTATCAGCCCTGCGGGGTAAGCCAAGCAATTACTGCCCCACACATCGTACCACAACATGATGCATGTTCGCGGAGTTTTACCAAATCCTTAGCACCAGCTTTATACAATGTCCTATATGAGACACGACGTCTCCTTGAGATCCTGGGGAACCTGGGGAGCCTGGGGTGCTACCAATAGCAACTCCTTATGGTCTCACGAACTTCCCCTCCGCCGAGATAGGCATGGCACTTGCCGGTGCTGTCGTTCTTTTGTTCAGTCCTGCTGCCTGCTGTGTCACGATTGATGAAGTGTTGGGTAATGGATTACGCGTCATCCCGTCGACTTATAGTAGCGGTGAACGCGCTTGTCTTGGATGCTGAACGAAAACGGCAACATGAATGGATATATGAGACCCACCGGTCGTTTTCGGTTATACCAGGAGTGGTACCGTGGGGCTCGGAATGCGTACATATAAATGCTTACGTAGTCCCCTTCACAGCAAAAAACAGCTCTCAGGACAAGCCTTTGATACAGACCCTCACGCTGGCTTGAGCCACATTCTTCGTTTAGTTATTTATTAGGGTTACTTCACCTCGTCCTTTCAACCTTTCGCGATGGCAACTCCAGCTACCGGAGTGACTCTCACTATCGGGACGACTGCGGCTACTGGGGCAACGCCGGATATTGGTATCGGAACACCTCCGACTCCGGGGTTAGGTTCTGACCCTTCTACTTTCAGCAGCCTGAAAGTGACAGTCACGGCAGCGAAGGCAGCACAGGTTCCACCAATAGTAGCCAGATATGGCGTCGATATTTTATTTGATAGGCTTGTCGCAACTAACAACTCAAGTGACAATCCGCCTCAGCTTGTTCCGGAGGCGACCCCAAGCCAGACGGTAATACCCCCTGACCAGCACCTGACACCAACCGACACCGGAGGAACCACCACTGGCGGTGGAGCCGTTATAGAAGGTACCAGTACTGGAGGAACAGGCGCCGGTCAACCTACACAAACGAAAACACGTACTCGCGACTCTCTCCGATTCACCCTCAACGAACACCTAGCCGGCGAAATAACTCTCGCCGATGTCATCTATCCATCTACTCTTGCCATACAGATCCTTGGGGGCGATGGAATTGCGAGGATTAGCCGGGATGCTCAAGTGACAAAGGATAGCGGTGACGCTATAAAGGTTGAGCTCTCGGACGACGATGTCAAGTCTATTCTGACAACTGTGGCACTTCCCCCTTCACGGCCGGTTTCGGTCACCAGGCCCGCGATCTTCGTTGATATCCCTTCTGCGGACTCCTCCAAAGCCGATTTCTCGAAAGCTCGCCTCCTGGTGGGGCCTCTGAAATTTAGATCGACCGGGTCTGGCCAACAACATCAGGGCCCAACAAGTGGAAGTGCCGCATCAACTGGTAGCGATTGGGCCGATCTTGGGTTTGCGGAGTTATTCAACCGCAGTCAAGGCCCCGTTACGTGTTCGGCGTCTCTCACGAAATCTCTGCCCAACAAGATTGCCTCTCTGTCTTGGACCGAGAGCCGGGTCGCTATCGATGGCAGGTTCACCGCGACATTTCTCGTCAAAAAAGATGCTCAATACAACGCTTGGTGTTGGCTCCTGACGGGAGTTAGGGTAGGCGAAGTTATACTTGGCGTCATCGCTGACGACGACCTTAAGCAAGTTGAAACCCAAGTGCACGCAATCATTCTTCCAGCGTTTCCGGTAAAGACTACTCCAGGTACCGGAGAGGGAGACACCGGGCGAACTCAAGAGCCCCCGTGTAAATGCGACACTCAAGGAAGGGTACCAACCGTCGTAAGTGAGACCGAGCTTGCCAATAACCCAGATATTTACACCGAAGACCCGGGTTCGTTCTGCAAGCCATTCTCGAACCCCGAGAGGATCCTCACAGAGCGTACTTTCTACAGTGTCCTAAGGGTCGAACAGCCCGAGATATCTGCTGCCGGAAGCTCCTCTATACGCCTTCCCATCCTACTGGACTTTGAACCGTTCCTTCAGAATTTAGGGCAGACTTTTAATACCCGTGCTGATGCTTCAACCGCCCATCCACCACTCATCAAGTTGAAGGATTCTCATTTTACAGATGTCATTAACAAAATGGACCGTGGCCGACATGAGATGAGTGCTAGGTATCCATTACAATGGGAGGGAGATAGTCTTCGGTATCAGGCGACGACTGTGGCGGTGGGGCATACCCTTGAGTTCAGACTACGGACAAGGAGCAACGGATACAGTCTTGGAGGTGTGGCCAAGACTCTGACTCTTGCGCCTCGACAGACAAAGCGTAGGTTAAAACAGATCGTTCCTAGCGACTAGTTACTGATTATCTACGCCTAGGCATACAAAAGATTGAATGGGCCCGATCTGAGAGGGCTGTCCGTGTGGAGGGGACGACGCTATCAGATACCACTAGTGACACTATGAACCATGAAACGTCTTATCAGGATGCCGTTTCCGCTTCGCTTAACGAGTGGGCGCAAGGAAGCTCTTCTAGTAGTGTCACTTCAGCAGCCGCCGGAGGTGGTTTGGCACTCGGGCCAGTCGTTATTGGCGGTGGAGTCGCGCATTCGTCGTCAAATTCGCAGAGCCAGCAGTCCGGTGGCCGTAACACAACAGCTGCGGAGGAGTCCAACTGGCGGGACGCTGTTCGGAGGCACGGAGATGCTTTGAGGAGGTTTGAGTCAATGGTAGTCCAGGAGGTCACCCAGAATGAGACTGTGACTGGTAACCATATCTGTGCTTCTGATATGTTTTGTCGACTTTGCTAAGAAACTCTAGGGACGACCGAGGTAATACGCAACGTCAATTACGGCCACAGCCTCACGGTAGTCTACCATAATATTCTCCGTCATCTCCGGGTAGATACGGAGTTCGCCTCCGTCCGCGAATGTCTGTTTGTACCTTTTGCCATTAAGCCGTTCACGCTAGAACGAGTCCTGCGTTGGAAAGACAGCATCAGGCACGGACTTCGAGATAGAAAATATGACCGAGCATTAATATACTTGAAAGACGTAGCGAATGGCTTTGTCAATTCGCCCATTCCACCAGGCCGTAGATCCGACCATCCTATCCGCTCTCTGTGGGGATCGCTCTACATCGAGTTGGGTATCGCTCGCCCAGGGGACGGAGACGATGGGAAATTCAACTCTGTTTTATGGGGGCCATTGTTTCCGTTCCTTCCCTCCCCAGCAATTGGTATCTGGACAGAACTTTTCGCATTGAACGATACTCTTCGTGACGCCATCTTCCAGCAACGCTATGCCCCCGCAATCGCAATTAAATGGTGTGACGCACTTGAGATGAGAGACGCGAACAAGGTTCTCGCTGCGGATTTCACTCTGGCAACCCCTTACCAGTTTGGAGGCACCGTCCGAGTCGACTTCCAAGTGGTCACGGACAATGCTGTTACCCGAGAGACGCTGAGCAATATCACGGTTCATGCGTTGAATTCTCTACCTCCAGGATCGATTGGGAATGTCAAAAGCATCAATTTCAATTACCAGACGGAATGGGAGCAAGGTTCCGCGAATCTGAGTCGGGGTGTGAACGGCCTTATCAAGTCGGCTACAGGCAATCCGGATCTGATGGGTGCCGTTTATAGCTCTACGCCAACTGCTTGGGAGCGGCAGGATCTGCAAAAAGAGCTTATCCAAGCTGCCAAAGACCTGGTAGATCATTTGAACGAGTATATCGAGTACTATCACAAGGCAATATGGTGGTTAATGGATCGGGACCGTCTGTTTATGCTTCTCGACGGCTTCACAGTGCCTCGTCTCTCGATGCCCGTATCTATTGCCAATGTCGTCGAGCGGGATCCTATTGCTGTAGCAGGGAATTCTTTGGTTTTCCGAGTGTCGGCGGGGATCTTCCTGGGAAGCTCGGGCGTTGAAGCAAAGACGCCTGAAGAACTTTTCGATTACTACAACGCTAACAAACCCATATCCACGCCAATGCACATCAGTCTTCCGACCGACGGATTGTACGCCCAGACTATTATGGATGAATGCAACTCTCTCGAAGAGCACTACGGTAACCAGGACTGGGTTCTTAACGACCCAGATCCTCAGCTGGGCATTCTTGATGCAAGTCTTCTCGCCAGTCGTCGTTCTGACCCAGGCCAGGCCACCCAGCCCACTCCATTCCCTTCCACGATCATCAACCTTTCCAACGCCACGCCTGCTCCTGCACCTCAAGGCATCGCTGGAGCACTCAATACGGTTCAGAATGCCAATGCATTCCGTGATATGGCTGGCCTTTCCGGAACGCAACAACTTGCCAAAGCCGGTCTCGAAACCGCTGCATCCCTTGCCACCAGCTTCGGGGCGTCCGCTGCTCAACTTAAGATGGCCGATATGGCGAGCAAGCAACAAGCCGTCGCTGACTCTGACAAGAAGCTGGCCTCAATCCAGCGTGCAAAGGATAAGGGCCTAGTCTCCGCGCCAAAGGCAGAGGAACATGCTTCGAAGGTCCTGGATGACTTCCACACCTCCGCCACGCCCAACCCTCCACACGAGGATCCTGCCATTCGAGATATGCTCCAGGCAGCCACCGACAACCCAGATATCCCCCAAACACTCGAAGCTTCCAATTCAGAGGGCGCAGTACGCCTGGCATTCGGTTTTACTGACAACCCAGGGGCCGCATTCGAGCTTGCCTCCACTCGGGCCGGCGGCCGCAAACCCCGTCCGACACATTCCGACTTCAAAACGAGTTTCTGGTCGTATCCCGCTTTCACCACCCCTTGGGTCATCCGCACCTTAAACCCAGGGTGGGTGACAAACCCCAATTATCAGAACTCGTGTTGCATGCGCGTCTCGCAGGGCCTGAACATTGTCGGCCCCAGGATACCCAGGACTGGTACGTACAACGATGTGGCGGCCGACCGCTGCCCTAATGGACTGCGGTACATCGTCAACTTGCTCAGCATGCACAATTATTTCCTGCATGTCTGGGGCAATCCGGATGTAACGCACGACAAGCGAGCCAACGAACCATTCGACCCTGCCAATCACACGCGTCTCAAGAATAATAGGGGTATCATCGAGTTTGTAATCCATTTCCGTGATGCGAATGGGCATTTCGATCTCTGGGACGGCAACCAATTTACCCACGAGATGCGCGATGGTTGGGATGGGACGGGGACGAACCCGCATGATTACTGGAAGTTGGCAACGCAGATTAACTTGTGGATCCTTGACGATCCAGCGCCAGGGACGACCCCGGGAACGACTCCGGGAACGACTCCGTCGAGTGGTAGTAGCGGTATAGCTAACGTGTAGCTGAGCTAAGGATAGGGGAGAGCTGCGGGCGTTCGATAAACGCGATTTTTTTTAGCTTTGTTCTTGTTGTGCCAGCGGGAGGGGTGAAACGGAACAGGTTTTTTGATTCCTCCGTCGTCGGGTATCACACGCTTGTCTTCTCTCCTTTTCTAGCTGGCCACTGTATTTGAAGTCATCCCAAATATTTCAGGTTAAATAGGCACACGTACACCAAGATAACTTTAGGGGACTAAGAGTTGTTCGTCTCGGTTTACTGAGGGTCCTATCACATTGTCATTTTTTTGACATGACTGGTAATTTATACAGCGCAATTCGATGTGATACTGTATGTCAAACTAGTTTACCGGCATCCGCCCGAAGCCGCCTTGTCTCGCCATACTGCATGCGGGAGGCCAGCGAACCGGTTTCCTCACTGCGGCTCCCTCCAGCTCCACCGAATCATAGTGTATACACCTACTCAACCAAAACACTTTTAAATTCTTCCGAATTACAAAGGCCACTTGTCTAGGCATCCGTATCCCACTACCTAAGGATTTCCAGATAAATTTCATGTCTCCTTCGGTCCCCGGCATACCCATCTCCCGAGCTACCCCCGTCCAATTACCGCAAAGATAAAAACCGCGTCACTAAAAAAGCGTTCTCAGACCAACACACTGGGTGCATCTATGCCCACAAGGGGGCCTCCTAGATTCGAATTCGGCAGAAAAAAAACCCCTACCCACTGTGGCACCGGCGCCTCTGACCCTAACTCCCCTTCCCCATCTCCAGATCCTTAATCTTCTGACTAAGCTCCACAATCGTCGCCCGCGCCTCCATGAGCTCCTGCGCCTGCTGCCGATCCGGCCACCTCGACAATACCTGCACCAGCGGCTTCCGCTCTAGCTCCTTGCTGAATTCGAGATTCGGGTGGATGTTGTAAGCGGGGACGATGAAGATCGTCTGCGTGCCCGCGACTCGGTAGAGGCGGCTCTCGACGTTGATCCACGCGATCCGCTGGAGGGGATTCGGGGGCTGTAGGGATGGATCGACGGGCTTGTGGACTTCGCTGGACTTGATGTTCTCCTGGGTCTGGAGTTCGGCTTGTTTGGCGGAGAGGGTCTGGTCGAGTACTTGCCAGAGACCCCCGGATAGACCGCCTAGGACGTAGCGGTCCTGGGGGAAGACTAGAGGACGGCCGTCTTTGCCACAGCGGTTGAGGTTGTTGAGTTGGGATGGTACGAGGGCTTCACCGCTTAGGACAATGCGGTGGTGTTCAACCTCCTGCTCGAGTGTCGCGATGCGGTTGGTGAGCTGTCCGGTGTACTCGACCCATTGGCCTAGTATACTCCGCTTGAACGCCTCACGCCCGTGGCCATCTTCAGGGGGCAGAATGCCGAGCAAGCCGCCATTATCCTCGTTCTCAGTGTCGAGTTTTTGGAGGATGCTGTCGGCGTGAGCTGCAAGGCGCCAAGGATGTGGATCTCTCTCGTTCAACACACAGCCTGTTGTCATCTTGCGACCGCCTAACGCATCCTCATTGACAGCAACAGTGTTGACAAGGGCCTTGAGTGGTCTGTTGTGGCTCGGGTCTTTGTTTTCGTACGGTTCGTCGAGGTTGTCAAGCCAGTCGAAGGGGTCGGCGCGTGAGCAAACATCGTACAAGTCTAAGATCTTGATCAATTTGACGAGCGCCCTGGCGTGATTCTTAATATCGGCCAGGGTGGGAGCTCTCCCGCTACTATGGCTGAAGTATGAGCAATTGAGTCCACTGAACCGCGAAAACTGTTCTTCCTTTAGTCTATAGGCTTCGGGAAAGTGCGGGAGGTAGGGCCCAGCAAAGTCGGTTGCGTAGAGGGGCTGAAGCGAGGTGAAGACTCCTCCCCTTGGGGCTTGTATGGTGGCGGGGAAGGGGGATCTCGATGGCCCGGCGAGAGGAGTTTGTTTTGGCCTTTTGGTAGTTCCCTCAAGAAGTTCATCTACTACTCCCCGCTTGGACCCTGCCATTGCAAACGACTGTTGAAGGAAATATGAACCCGAGCTCTGTATCGTGCTGGTCCAAAAGTCGAGGTTACCAGAAGGACAGGAGCGAGGTGACTTAATCTCAAGCACCCCTTTTGTCCACTGCAAATAACAGACAAAGAGGGGAGCATTTGCTGGGAGCCGCAGCTGTTAGTGAGGACAAAGGAACCACTCTTGATGTACTGGTGGAATAAAAGAAATATAGAAACAAAGAAAGCTCGGTTCATAAGCCTGCTGTGAAAATAATGTTGGTTAATTAATGTACGAAACTATCAGGGATCTTATTGTGATATACTCGCTAATGGCCGATTTAGTACAGTAATTACAATGAGCCATAAGTTTTGATCTCTTTGCCATTTTCCCGTGGACCCCCGAGCTCTCGACCTTCGGGTTCCTCGTCTGCTTATCGTAAGTCGGGGGTTGAATTGACAAAGGCGTGCTGTTTTGTGCTCGTGACGAATCAAGACATTCGCACTATGGTGAGGGTTGGATGTTGATATTGTACACCACCTTTTGGGGGGTTGCTGTTAATAGATCATGCGGTTGTTTCTAAACGAAGGGCGACCGATTGTAATATGCTATCGATCTGGACTCGGCTTTTGTACAGGGACTCTGAAAACGACTTTTCTGCCTCTCCACCCACCTACGTCCCCATCCTCTTCACTGCTAGCCTCCGAGGTCGTTGGCGGTTCTTCCGATTGAAATGATGATTTTGAATCTCGTCGAGTAAATCCCAGAATTTCCCCAACCAACCCGCCCGGTTTTGGTATAGGACACTCCCTCCTTCTCCGCTTCCCCGCAGTCACCCTACTAGCACTATCCACAAGTTCGCCATCTGCAACCGGGCAGTCTTCAGAATCTTCGTATCCCCGAGAACCTGCCCGCCGGCGTCTCCTCCGCTGTCGCTGCCTATCCTCAGGCATCTCTCCATCAGCATAGTCTATTCGTGAGCCGGACGGACAAGGCAGCAGATGAGGCATCCCAACTACCAGAAAAGATGCGAGAAGCGTGGTAGTGAATAGCGAAGTAGTTAGCCGTGATCGAGGATGAAGATGCGGAGGCATGCCGGGATATCCGCTCTCGGAGGTATCTTGAATGGATTAGAGATTGGTGTCGTTAAGGGCCCCTAATGATTCCAGAGATTAGCAAGACTGGACAGCATTAATGGGAGTCTCACTAGCCTCTGGTGGTACCTGCCATTGACCTCTCTCTGGAGGCCGAACCTGGAGATGCGACAAGTGCTGGGTCTGCGGCGGAGAAAATAGGCGTCTTAATTTAAAGGTCACGTGAAAATGCGATTCTAGCGACGCGACAAAAAGATAGAGGCTACCGCTTACCGCCTCATCGATACCGCTTTAGATTTCCTTCGTTACAATAGAAGTCAGGATGAGCGATCTCGACAGGTTAGCATACCCCTCAATCTCACTATTTACTCTTTATTCTATCCCATATGTCCCTTTGATAGCTCATGCTCTTCCAGGGCCATCGCACAACTACGCGCATGCCGCCCAATACCTGAACCTCAGGTGCGGGAGCTCTGTTATAAGGCTAGAGAATTGCTTATCGAGGAAGGTAATGTCGTTGGAGTGGACGCTCCTGTTACGGTTAGTGCACTTATCTGACGAGTGTCCCTTTTCTCTAAGGATGAATTCTGAGCTGGCGATACGCTATACAGATCTGTGGTGATATCCATGGACAATTTCACGATCTAATGGAACTTTTCCGGGTGGGTGGTGATGTACCGGAGACGAACTATCTCTTCATGGGTACAGTCTCACACCTTTCGTTTCGATTACTAGTGCTGACAGTGTTTTGCCCAGGCGATTTCGTGGATCGCGGCTTCTACTCGCTTGAATCATTCCTCCTTCTCTTGTGTCTCAAAGTCCGATATCCAGATCGCATAACACTGATTCGTGGGAACCACGAGTCGAGACAAATCACAACGGTTTATGGCTTCTACGACGAATGTCTGCGGAAATACGGGAGCGCAAACGTCTGGCGGTAAATATGGACTACCACTTTACTTGTTCTGTTCGAGGTTGCTGATCTATATATCCCTAGCTATTGCTGCGAAGTTTTTGACTACCTAGCCCTCGGAGCCCTTGTTATGGGCGCGTCTTCCACCGTCCAACCAACACCAGCCCCCGCATCAATGAACCTAACCTCCCCACCACGAAACTCTGACATCTCAACCCCAAATGAAGACGAAGAATTCGAGATCGAAGTCCTCAACTCTGCCGGCGAAGTTGTGACGAGAGTCTTAAAACGAGATATTGCTCCCCCTGCTCCTGCCGCCATCGAAGCTGAAGCTACACCTGACAGTGCAGATGCATCTTTCGGCTCAACATCCACCATTCCTTTTGAACGAACGCCGACGCTGACTGGACCCCCAGGGTCAGGCGCATCGGGTGATAGCATGGGATCTCGGGAGAGTGGTGGTGCTGTTTTGTGTGTTCATGGAGGACTAAGTCCTTTGGTGGAGACAGTGGACAAGATCCGTTTATTAGACCGTAAACAGGAGGTCCCTCACGAGGGCGCAATGTGTGACTTACTATGGAGCGACCCTGACGGTAATCCTACTTCACCTAATTGCCTCAATTTAGAACCTCAAGCTAACCTCTTCAGAAATCGACGGCTGGGGCCTCTCCCCACGCGGTGCCGGTTTCCTCTTCGGCGCCGATATAGTAAAACACTTTAACCGCCGCAACGACCTCTCTCTAATTGCCCGCGCGCACCAACTCGTAATGGAAGGCTTCAAAGAAATGTTTGACTCCTCCATCGTCACCGTCTGGTCCGCACCAAATTACTGTTACCGCTGTGGTAACGTCGCCGCCATCCTAGAACTCGGCGAGGACGGGAGTGGAGGCGGCGTGGTAACGCGGAGTAATGGGGATAGAGGGCCGACGGGAGGGTTGCTAGGGAAGGGAGGGGGCCAGAGACAGGGCCCTGGGAGGAGGTATCGAGTTTTTGAGGCGGCGCCGCAAGACTCGAGAGGAATGCCGGCGAAGAAGCCGGTTGCAGATTATTTCTTGGTGAGCCTTTTCATCCCCGTTTCTCCATCCATGCTGTAGCTAACCCCCGCTCCACAACCACTCTAGTAAAAAAATTCTTTTGTTTTTTAAAGATTAAAAAGAGATACCACCAATCTGACGACCCTCCCACTTAAAATGAACGTGAATGGAGGAGGAAAAATAAGTGGAGAACGTCTGTATTGCTGCGGATTGGTTACTGGGAGTTCTTACGGATTACCACTTTTACCTCCATGTATGTACCATAGGGATTTCCGAGATACGAATAATAAAAAGAGTTGAATTCAGGACATGCATGACTTGTGATTTGGAGGCTAGCTGCAGATGTTCGCATTAGCGTCCGAGTGAAGTTTTCTTTGTTTTGAACGGGCGGGTTGAAGGGAACAAAGGAATGGAGACGAGACGAAAGGGGAAGGGTCTTGGTAAACCTGGCTGGATATTTGACAGGCAGAGATGGAGCGAGATTTCGATATCCGGTATTGCCATCGCCGTTGCCTTCGCCGTTACTGTCGCTAATATTATCGTTTCGCCTTCTCCAAGCAAGCCGCCGAGCATCCAATACACGGCAACCAGCAATGTCCACCACGACCACAAACCACAACGCCGCTACACTTCCCCTCCCCCTCCCTCTTTCTCCAACCTCATCCCCCCTAATCCCCCGATCCGACCCCCCACAACCCTACCCTATCCACCCCGTCCACGCTACAAACCCAACCCTAACCTCCCTCCTAAACCACCTCCACACAACACCCTCCCTCTCAGCAAAACTCCGCAGCCACATCGCAAAACATTCTAACTGCAACGATGGGTTTGTTGTGCGCTGGTACGCTGGGGGGTGGAGGGGAAAGAACAACGACGACGAATGGGGGGACGAGAAGATCAGGGTTCAGAGAATTGAACACGGGGAGGGGATCGTCAGAGTCGAATGCCCCGTCTCGTCCGCCCCACCCGGAGGCCCAGGGCAAAGAAAACCCACCCTAGCAAACCTAACCGTCCCGCTAGACTTCCAGCTCCTCGGCCCCAACGCATCCTTCCACATCCGCGCACCCCCCACGCAACCCCTAACCCTAAACGGGATCCACGTCC
This sequence comes from Glutinoglossum americanum, assembly GCA_020080175.1. NCBI lineage: Eukaryota > Fungi > Ascomycota > Geoglossomycetes > Geoglossales > Geoglossaceae > Glutinoglossum > Glutinoglossum americanum. The sequence continues at coordinate 177 of JAGHQL010000285.1, read as the reverse complement.
CTTGCCCCGAGCGCCACCGCACGCTCGGCCCGCTCCCCGACTTCGCGATCATAGAAGTGGGGGACGCGGGGACGCCGGTGTTGTGGGTTCGGGGGGCGAGGGGCGCCGGGTACGCGGCTGTGGGTGGGGATTATGGGGTTGGGGCGGGGGGGTGGGAGAGGGGGTGGGGGGGGAGCG
>JAGHQL010000284.1:0-16983 GCA_020080175.1 Glutinoglossum americanum | reverse complement strand
TTACTAGGAGGATTACCAGTTTAATGAGAGACACCATACTTCGGTGTTCTATGGAATAGTGGCCGAGGAGCCTCTTGGCATGTTCTCGGCATTAAGAGCATGTGGCAGCCTTCTGCTGCCAATACTTCGGCCGCCATGGTCAACTTCGAAGCATATAAACTTCTTGATATCCTCTCATTAATGTAGCTAGTCTAAGCTTTTCAATACACTCAATTTTAACCATTCTACATGCCCCCTTCGTGCCCCGTAGCCTGTTTCCAATAGACCCGACGTTTACAACGCATCTTGCGAGGGTAAACCCCATCTCGACTTCCATGGCGTTAGACATGTGGTAGAAACAACATCCAATCGATATCGTCGTAAGCGCTCCCTGGCAAAGACCGAAATGATATGAAAATCTCCACAAAAATTAACACCCTCGCAGTGATATAAAGAACGTACGCAAAATCGACAAGAAATTCAAACAGGTACCTTCTTTGCCACGTTGGTTTCTTTGCTTCTCTGACCCAGATCCACAAGAGGTTAAAGCTGAAATCGAACCACAGCCTCGTCGACAGTACAGGGACAGCACCACCAAATACCATGACGACGAGCAAGGTGCTACTGCAAGCACGCCAAATCAATGATTCGGCGTGTGTGGGGAATGAGAAGGTCCACCCCATGATGTGCACAGCAGCATGGGCGATGGATATGACCCAAGCGAACATCGCTTCTTTTCCCGTCGGAGGGGGTGGTGAGTAGTCATTGGGTATGCGGGCAAGCGGACGCTGATGGAGGCCTCCAAAATGAAGGAGCGATGGCCGGCGCTTCCACCCTTCCCAGACGGGCTTCTCGACAAAGTCCATTGGCGTGTCGACATATGGCCCTTTCGCTGCGTCACCGGCGGCTTTGAGAACGTCAGTAATTGGCCAGTCCGTTGCGATGGTAGTGGGCTCGGAGGTGTTCTGCGGTTTATTGGCCCAGAAGAATGCTGTTGCAATGGTGGGGACGGTGAAGGCAACTGTGAAGAGCTCAAGAGGGGTGATGGCGAGTCCCTGGGCAGCGCGCGCAATGCATTGGAGGAGTAACCAGCCGGTTTGGATGAGAGCGACCCCTTTAGCAAATAGGTCAGCTTTGCTGCGGTCCCAAATATTTTCCCGCGTGATCTTAGGCGACTCGATCCAGCCAGTAGAGCGGAGGTAATATATCGATTTTGCATCAATGGGGAAAGCAGAACAATCAGGGGTGTGGAGAACGAATCCGCCGGCGTTGGCATAGAATGCATGGACGACGGACCAGTTTACCTCGCCAAGTTCTTTCATTTCTGCAACAGAGATGTTGGCGGCGTTCCATTGCATGACTGCGAAGAGGGTGAGCGGCTCGGGAGCGTAGACGGCGAGTGTGGCCCATCGCATTTTCCGTCCGAAGATACGCCAGTAGCTATCTGTCTTGCTGGGGATGTTGTGGTGTAATACCGCCCAGACGCAGACAAAGAGGATGAGAAAGCAGCTCCAGATTATACCCGCGGTCCCGCGCTGGTTGGGTGGAGATACCCATCCAAGGCGAGGCTGGTGAGAAGTTTGAGGACCAGCTGTCGACTTGATCCTGTTTGTGACATTGACTGCTGACATGTCGGCCACCAGTTAATGTACAAGATATCCGACGCCGCGGGAGTCTCTCCGCTCTTACACTACGCATGAGGAGGGCATCTTCGAGTAATTCAATGTGCTCTGAGAAAGGATGCAACTCCTCAATTTATCCCTCCCATAGCCCCCAAGCCCCCAAGCAATGCGGGGACATGACGGTAGGGGCCAAACACTGATCCACGCTGATGGTTGCATTGAGGGTCAGTTGTGATTCCCGGCGGCTTGCGGCACAATGTGTTTGGGCAAACGCTGACTTGGCGGCGTTGAGCTTCCCCGATCCACTAGGCAGGTGGGGCTGATTAAGCCCTGCTCGACCTATCCGCCATAGCTCCTACAAATGCATTGCCCTACTATAGGTCCAACGGCGGTTAGTGAAATGTGGTGATGCCAGGGCGGTTAAAAGGAAACATTAATAGCAACCTGGCTGGCTATTTAAAACTTTTTTCCTCGGCGCTGCTTTTAGTTAGCTCGCTTGCATTCAACAGGTTGGACTATGCCCAGAACCTAGAACGCGGAAGCTTTGAGGAATTCTCGAGAGCATAATCCGGGACTGTGAAGTCTTAGTGTGAGGGCGTCTGCCCAGCTACCTTGTGACGCATTGTCCTGCCAGCGAGTTAGAAATCTAATAATTAGTCTCAATGAAAATCTGACTACACAGAAAAGACTCAAGTCCACAACTCCGACAGAATAAACGGCACAATAACCCGACAGGCCTTTACAAACACGCGCACGCACTCAGTGATAGCTCCCGGTAAACCCCAGACCGACTCCGCGTAGCTCTCACACAACAGGATCCACAGGCTGTACAGTGCAACAGCAAGGAAATGATAGATCAACAACCACGGATGGTGCATGACTCCGCCCATCAGACCGGCCGGTTCTTCTGCACGATTCCCGCCACGCTGGATGTAGCGGACGAAGCCGCGTTGAAGGACTTGGGGTTGAGGGTCTGGTGGCACGAATGAGGAGGGTAAAGGGTTATACCATCAGCGACGAATAGGGAATATAGAGCCTGCGCCAGGATGTTAAGAGATGCGTTGAATTCCTTCCGTTTCCAATGGAAAAGCCTCATCTGCGCCAGCACGGCCCCCGCGTCGTTGAAAGACGGCACATTCAGTGGGTGCAGTAGTTGTCCGAGCAGCACGACGTCGTTCAACGCCACTGTCATTCCACTCCCAGTTAACGGATGTCGCATATTCATCGCATCGCCCAGCAAAACCATCCCAGCGGTCCTGTTCATGCTTGGCGGTAACCACGAATTCGGCATCGGCGTAACCTCCCCTCCTTCAACGACGTTTCAACCATTGGTTGAACGGATTTGGGCAGAATTGGGATAACATTGGTCCGGATATGGCCTTTCACGCCACCGGTCTTGGAAGAGGCTTTGTAGATGCTATTGGGAACGTCAATTAGGATTCGCGTCTCGTGCGTGCCGATTTGGTAGATTAAAATCGGTGGGCCGTTGCCAATGACACCATAGGCGAGGCCGTAGCTTGGAAGATCGGCGTCAGTGAGCTTGAGGCCCCAGAATTTAGACTTTGCGATTGGGGTGTGCTTGATGTATTGGGAGCGGAAGTTGGAGGCTTGGCCGTCGGCAATGATGGTCAGGTGGGCGAAGTACTTAATCGTGAATCAACACCGCGATGCATAGCAAAAAAGAGATCGAGACTCAAATGTAAAATGTAGATAGATAGTTCGATTGGGGCATGAAAACGAAGCATGAAAATACAAAATACATACGCATTGCTTCTCCTTCCCCGCCAGGCATTCCACCCCCACCACCCGCCCCGACCCTTCACGCTTCAACAGCTCCTTCGCCGTCGCCTCCACAATCTTCACATTCTCCTCTCTCCCCGCCATCTCCCTCGACTTCATCACAACCTCCCATGATGGAAGCTTCGCCCCTCAGGTCTCTTCTTCACCCTTCCAGAACTGGCCACCACCTTCAAACCGCCATCGCTACCGCTTTCCCCTCCTGGAACTCCCCGCTCGTGATGCGCACCGCCTTCCTGGACCCCAACCGGCGGATACCAAAAAGTGATACTCTCTCCTCGATAAAAAACTTCGTACCCTTTCACGGGAACCGCGTCAATACCCTCCAGGCACTCTCTCATCGCCAACTTCTCCAGCGCGGCTACACCGCCAGGCTGTAGGAGCTCTCCTACAATGCGATCGGGCTCTTTGAGATTTCTTTCCAGGAGCACGACACTTCGGCCCTGTCGCGCTAATGTTACAGCTGCAGCGCAGCCAAGGATGCCCGCACCGATGATGAGGACATCATACGGCTGGCCTCCGGAGTCGCGGGAGGCCTTGCAGCTTGCGGGCTTGAGATCGGTCAAGATCGACATCTGCTGCTCCGAAGGGAATAGATACTTGATAAGGTTGAAGCGGGTGCGAAGCGCGTTCCATGGCTTCGCTAAATGGAAACGAATAGGCGGCGACAAACAGCGCTAGGCTACAACGAGGGTTAGCGGAATAGCAAAACAACACAGTACCAGCCGAGCGCTAAAGGTCGAAGGGTCGGCCCCCACCTTCTTCCTTACAGACAGAGCATCACTGTTGATCACCACGACCTAGCCCCCCCATCTCTATCTATTCGAACTATCATACGGTAGATTCAGAGCCTATGGATTATATTTGGGACTACTGCGGTGTATTGTACTGAGCCCGCGAACACATCATGGCGCGCGAGAAGGGGCTAGGGGCGGGCAGCGGTGCTCTCGCCACATCGCCCTGGCCTACCGCAATGGTACCGGGCTCTCCTACATCGATCTAAGCTATGCTGCATACATGCCGCTGCACTACGTGTTGCTCTTTCCAAGGCGATGCAGGTTGGCACTAGAGCCTAGAGTTGCTAGATGTGAACGGGGTCTGGGCGATCCAATATGTCAAACTACAAGGACTAGAAAACCGAAAAAGATTGATCTTACAGATCATTCTATTTGCCCATGCCGACGCATTTTATCCAACAAGACTTCGCAAAGCTCGCGTAACAACATAAATAAAGCCTTACACAAAATTACCATTCGGATGAACCTCTGTCCCGGCCGGAACCTCATAGGCTGCTGGTGCCCCTTCTAACTCCGCCGTGCTCGCGGTACCATGAACGACCAATTCCTTTGGAGCCACCTCTGAAGCCAGTTCATATAACGACATTAACGGCGTGGGGTTAAACATGCTGCTGGTTTGCGCGTTACGCCTTTGGTGGCGCCACCGGGGAAAGAGATACGCGCTCAAAACTAGTATGAGAACAATGCCTACAAGGCTGCCAACTATTCCACCTGCAATAGCACCGGTATTTGGACGGTGTGGCGATAGGGTGTTTGGAGGCGTTGCGGATGTGGGATTGCCACTACCGGAGGCTGAAGGGATCACTTTAGACTGTAACCATGGCATGACTAAATATTAAATCCAAGTTCGGAATGACATACCAAATACCCGTCCTAATGCTAAATCGTCCCAGCTAGAGGGATATCTCGGGCTATGGCAAAATCAGCGACCATCATGACAGAAAATACGTTATCAGTACTTTTTCATATAGTATTGCTTGATTGGCTCAGGTTGAACATATTGCTTCGCGAGTGCATCGTATCCGCTTGTCCATTCCAAGGCTGTCAAGTCGAATATACCAAGTCCGTTTGTGAAAGGATCCGGCAATATAGAACCAGCATGTGGGATAGAACCTCCAATTACTAGCATCTGCCGACCACCAATAACTTCGCAATAGTGACCGGATCGCGTCGATTTGATTGAGGAAGGGGCTCGAAACCACCGAAAGGCGGGAAGCGAAAGAATGAAAATATCAGCAAAATCCGAAGTCCAGGAGTTGTCATCTTGGGTCCTTGTTGCGCCTCCGTATATAAAACTAATCACATAAGCAGTTGTCATAATCGGTAAATCGTTTGAGGCAAGCTCACAGTTCATAAGAACCGTTGCCCGCCTCCTGGGCTCCAACCATACAGAATGACTCCCGCCCAGGTGGGATATCTCCGCTGGCCGTTTGGTGGTACCACTGATTAGTATGTATATCGTAGAGCGTGACAACAGACATGTCTCTTAACCCAACTCCTGCACTGTATGTATGGTCGGTCGGCGAATACCCCCCCAACATCACAAGCAGCCCATCCTGCGCAAAAGGAGGCACAAATTGCGCCTGACCAAGGATCGCACAACCACAATTGGAATAGCCATTCGAGCTCAAATTGGTCCAAGTGTTATCTTGGAAGTCAAAAACAGCCAGCCCAGGTATTGTTGATGAAGGGGCCCCACCACTTTCCATAGCTCCTCCAAGGCTATAGAATGTTTTGGAGCTGTGAGCAGAAAGAGCTCCACCAGGGCTGGTAAATTGCGCCCAGAGATTATCGCTCGGCAAGTATCTTTCACCCCACACTGCCGCTCCCTTACCGTCAGGCTTGAAAGCCCAGATGGCATTGATACCATTATTATCGTATGGGAAACCACCCCAAGAGAACACAGAGTCATCAACCGGATCATAAAACAATGTAGGTCGTCTAGAGAATGTGTAGTTTGATGGTTTGTCGATGATGACTGGGTTCACGGAACTATTTGTCCAGGATGTCGATAACGGGATCGCGATGGTTTGGTTGACTACGGAAAGTTGAAGTCAACATGAACGCAACTGGGCTCATAGACAGCTTACATGTCGAGGATGATGTTTGGTTAGTCGACAAAACCTCTCCCCCATCAATATAAAGCCAGTCCCCCACGATAACAGCTATCGGGAAAAAAATACTCTTAGCCCAGAATGATATATCACCCCATAAGGGACAGGATTTCAAACCCCCCACAGGATCAAGGGATTCTCTTACATGTCTGCCAAACCCATGCCAAAAATCCTGGCGGGAGCCAACTTGAATTACATACCGGCACAGATGCCACCAGGACAACAGCCACGAAAAATAACTTCACCATAACGCTCACCGAGACTTTATTCCTCGAGACTGAGAACAAGGCGAAGTGGGAAGAGATACGGGCCAGACAGGACAACGAGAGAGATACATGTAGTTGGGGGAATGCTATATCCAGAATCAGGCAGTGAACGACCCTCATCCCGCATGAAGCATAAATTTAGCCGATGGACGTCCCCAGCCACCAACCGTCGGGGCTACTCATGGAAGGATTTCTAGCAGGATCTCTTCACCTCACTCACCCATTGGCGCGCTTCCTGTGGACATCCGCGGTGAAGGCCCCCCCCGGCAGACACCGGCAAATCGCAAGAAGCATGAAACCGAGGCCCCGTGCTGGCTCCGCCGCCCCGCCCCCCGATCGTAAGCATCTCCAAGTTTCGTCTTAAAGAGTCGGAACATGGCATTCGTCCATGTGCCTGGCTCCCTGCCAGTCTAAAACGGAATACGAAGCGCCCGGACTGGGGTTTAGTTGGGCGAAGCCACAATTAGCGCTGTCTTAGCGCCCAGATGCACGGTCGCACGATGCTCATAAACCCCTCGCTCGCAGGCTTTTGGGTGTTTTGAAGAATGTATTTCGATGTCTGGGGTGCACTAGGCTATCTAGATATACCACTTGTTGCACAAAAAAGCCGCTATCGAAAAGGGTATTCATCGTTGAGTTGCCGTCGCAGTGGTGGTGTCAGGATCTTATACGACATCACTGCGCCGAAGCGCTGCAATAGAGCTGTTTTTAGTCTCCTTATGAAGGATTTATGAGGTGTTGCTGCTTTAAAGCTTAGTTAAACGAGCGCCTAAGCTAGAGCCGGCTGAAATTGCCGTTAAACACCTAAATTAGCTCATAATGGGCAGCATCTAAAGCAGCACCTAATACTATATAGCCACCCTACCGTAGTACATGTACGTACTCTGGGCTGGAAGCCTGTGGCTTTCCTTACGTGTAAAAGTGCATCGACCGTGACCAACCGAATCCACTTATATAATCCTGAGGTCGAGTAGCTTTGTTGTCGCTATTATCTAGGTAGTACTCTTAGTGACATCCCCGATATTTACAAACTAAAAACGCCCTGAATTCGAAAGCACTCTCTTTGGAATGATATTTAGGGGATATTATATCTCGCATTTTACATGCCATCTCATACACTACTTTAATCGACTATATTTTCTTTTTTTTTTTGCGCGCCTTTTGAGCGGTGTTTACGACGAGGCTGAGACCTTTCAGCCTGGAGAAATATGGAATGCGAGTTTTCTGGCGGCGAGAACAATTCTAGTTGGTGACTTCAGATGTAAACATGTCGGACTCTACCGCAAATATTCTGAAAGGCAGACTCTGGGTCAATTACGGCCCCAACGTTCCCTTCGGTCTAGGCCCCCGCATCACCGTGGCCGAGTACACCTCCTACAGACTCCTCGCCGGTATTGCCGTCTGGATCACGGTATGGAGTGCAGGCTACCGGCCACTCTTCGTGTGGCTCTTATCTCGGGTGATCGAACACTGCATCGTACCAATCATTGCGTACTTTCAGGCAGGAGGGTCAGGCCGTGGGGTGTACTATGTAGCAGACACAGAACACCTTCTCGGCCAAATACGAGACAACGAAATCTACCAAGACATCTCGCACCTTGCCTCGGACTCCCATACCGCCGAAGACTGCACACTGCGGGTGTTGTGTGGGATCTGTAGTTCGGTGACGAGGCCAGAACGACGTTGTCTGAGCATCTGGCATATTTTAGCTATGATAGTGAGTTTTGGCATCTTCATCGCCCTCGCTATTGGGGCAACTAAATCGGCGGACCTGGCGCTCGACTCATCTGTGGTGTCTACGAGCCAAAAATGCGGCATCTGGGCCCCGGATCCGACACACATGGATACTGTTGATCCAGCTGACACGCCTATGGGCGGGATTATTGGAGAAACGGTACCAATTTATGATAGCTGCTATGGGGCACAGCAGGGTTGTCCATATTTCACGGAGAGTGAGCTGTACGATAAAGTAACAGTCAATGCTTTGTGCCCCTTCACGAACAACTCGATGTGTTTGCAGGGCGCCAGTTCTGCTCTTGAATTCGATACGGGGTTTATTGATGGGAGTAAGTACGGGATCAATGTGGAGCCAGGGCGGGCGCCGTGGGTGAGGCTTCGCACAGCTTGTGCGCCCGTCGTGGTGGAAGGTTACTATACCTCCGAGACTGATACGACTACAAACTACACAATCATCAAGTTCCACTACGGTCCGCGGTCCAACGACCCCACCACATTCAAGCAGACACGCTCTTTGCATTTCGAAGACACATTCTCGCCCACGGGTTACGAGCTCAAAGCCGTTTCTGAGCGCCTGAGGTATACACCCACCAATCCTCCCCTATTCCAGCCTGTCTCCCATAAAACATCACAGCAGCCAATAACCCAATCCTAAACAGACAATTCCTCCCCATTGCTGGCCTCAACTCCACCAACCCCCTCAGCCACACCATCCTCGCCTTCCTCACCATCTTCAACATCGAATACCCTTACCCGATCACCGACCCCATCTTCTCCGCCCTCACAAACTGCACTAGCGACCTTAACAAACAATGCTTCAAAAACAAAATCCTACACGCCTCGGTGCTCGGGTGCACCGAATCCGCACTACTCTGTCCTCCTAGCTCCCGGGACCCCAAATCTGAGGAATGCCTCGACGTCTTTTCGTACACAAACATCACGGATTTACTCACAGCCATCAAAACCTGGGGAACCGGGAAAGCGGCGCGAGCAGACCTCGGAGCGAGCGCCTTACTCGCACAAGGCCTCTTCTACAGCGATCTCGCTAACACGCTCGCGACGCGGCACGGTTTCCTGCTGAACGCCACGGGGCTGATCACGGGAAGCAGGACCTCGCAGCCCCTCTCCACGAACCCGCCGCAGTGGCAGCTCGAAGTAAAGCGGCTATTTGAGATTGGGATCCTGAGGGCGAAAATGGAGATGTTGGCTGTGGTGCGCGGGAAGAGGGGCGGGTTGGCAGGGATATGTCGATGTGTTGACGCAGCTAGGGGGTGGGGGTGGAGCGGTGATGGAGGTGTGTAACAAGTATAGATTCGAAGGGGAGGGGGTCAAGAATATCCCGCTCGCTGGCTTGCTCCCTGCTGTTTTCGGACCGGTGTTCATCGGGTGCTGGGTTTGTGGAAGACCGTTGGTGTGTTGGTTTGCCCATGGTGTTTGGGCTGGTTTGGGAGGGTTGTGGGTGTTTGGTAGAAGGGCTGTGGGTGCTTTGTGGAAGGGTTGCGGGTGCTTGGCGGAAGGCTTTAAGAAATTTATGTTGGTAGTGGAAGAGGAAAAGGAGAGGTGCTGACGAGGAGGCAACAGGGTTTTAGGCGACAAATTAACTACGATATTAGTATCGCTTTTCCAGATCAAGCCTCTCCGTCCTAGCTTAAAGACTTGAGTGATCCCCACACTATTCTTTGAAGACACCAGACTCCAGGATTCATTGTTTTGTATGCTCGCGAATTCACATGACAAACAGAATGTTCCCGTGCAATCGGGGTTCAACTAAAACTCTTAAAGTTTCTGCAGAGCGGTGACTTCTTCAAGGCTCGCCTTGACTATATCTCGATAAAGGATACCTTAACGAAAGCCATGAGATCAAGTTCTACTCGCACTGAAATATTTTTCTTGCTATAGCGCGACCCTGTGGCAATACTAGGGCTTAAATAAAAAAAGCTGAGGCTTCGCTATTCTCGGCCTAGCGAACTGATGAAGCGGCTGTGCTATTTCCCCGTTCTGTGACATTGAGTGGCGCTCGGGTTGGGGTGCTCGCTCATCTTCCCTCCACATGTCCAGCACCACATACAACTGCAAGACGAACCTGCGATTATGAGCCCAGGCAGAGAGCAAACGAGGGATCGGGAGCTTACATTTTATCTCAATGCATCCGCATTCCTTCGCTCCAGGAGCCCCGCAACCAGGACATGCTTTCGTGTGCTTGGCAATATATTCCTCGTTCTTCTTCACTTGATGCTCGCGGCACGTCCGGCCCTCATGCCAGGCCGAGTCGCAGAAGAAGCAGTTCTTGAACCCGCATGCGATGCAGGTCATGAGGGGTGCCTCGTTCCCGGACGTGTGTTCCTGACCGGAATTGCAGCCTTCGCTGTGGCAATAGCCGAATGGAGTGGATGCATCGGGGCCGAGGATGTCAGTCCTGAGCTGCTCGCGGGAGCGGGAGGCCCAGTGATTGATCTGCAACATTCTGTGAGCAGCCGGTTGGAAGATAAGGGATGATGGGGAGATACTAACATATGCGGAAATTTCTTTGCGGGCGCCTTGTTGGTCCGTCCACATCTTGAGGGTGAACCAGGGGTCGACGGCTTCTCTTATCTAGGGTTTATTAGTATTCGTTTCGGGGTGTTCTGCGGGTATTTGCAAATACCTCGAAAGACATGAGAAGTGCCCAGACATGTTGCAAGACTTCGTAAACTCGCGCATTTCGCCTCCATTCACTGCTGAATATAGGATGGCATATTCTTCCGTGCTATTGCGAATACTGCTTAGCATTTTCCTTAAATTTGGCATGAGAAATGGATAGGGGAAACGCACCTTAGTAATATTAGGGTGTAAAACGGGAGTAATAAATCTCGCTGTTGGGGCAATTTGAGGGAATCTGGGTCCTAGCTCGATTAGGAGTACGAATACCCCATCAGCGTAAGGCGATCCTGGAGGGCCCTGCATCACGACTTTCCAAAACCCCATGTCCCTCTCACTGACGTAGATATCCATATATCCGTGTGGGTTATCAGCCATAGCGCGGAGCTCATGCATATAGCTCCTTCCCGGTCCCGACGCCCCTGAACGAGCTGTCGCACCGTCCCACCCAGAAAAGACAGAGTTGGCTGAACTCGCGGCTCGAATCGAGCGATTAGAGATGGCCTTTATATAACGGCTTGCTCCTCGGAGTGAGACAAAGGTGTCGTTCTGGTTGGCGTGAGGTTTGCAGGGCGGGAAATCAAAAATGTTTGTCATATCTGGAGATTTCGGTGTTGATGTTTCAAAGTCTCCAATAGGGACCTTTACGATATCTGGCCTCATCCTGATGTCTGTGAAGGTCTCAAGCAGCGGAATCTGAAACATGGCATTTCGAGTTTTGGGATTAAAGGCGTAACCCCCAGTGTGTTTCGCGATCCTGAAAAGATCGGCTGTCGAGTTTGTCCCAATGACGACGGCATCTACCACGACGTCGTTCTCGTATAGCCCGCTGCATGCGAAAGCCGCCCCATACCTCGAGTTGTTATCTTCGCCATCGGTCAGGATAATAACTCGAAGCCTTGATTCTGGGTGCTCCTCTTTAAACCCAACGAGTAACTCCTTGGCTCTCACTAACGCATCCCACATGGCGGTGTTCCCGGAGGCTTCAATACCCACCAGAGCGCTCTTGAACTCGTACGTCGCATGGTTGATGGGGTGGTTGGTTCTCACATGTGCCCTGTGTGAGAATGTCACCAGCCCCAAGTAGGCTGGGAGTTCATATGCAACGACTCGTGCAGCCACGTTTTCGAATATATCTCTTGCCTCGTCTATCCGTGCTAGGTTCTTTTGCGTCCCTGCTCCTTCAACCCACCCGGTTGGCATCACAGTCCTCATACTCGCGCTCTTATCGACACAGATGACGATACCTTCCACGGGTGGTCCGCGAACCCCGGCCACATCTGCATCATTCCATGCATCGATTTCCCAAGTCCCTTCCATTTTGCGGCCTTCAATTACTGGTTGAAGTTCATCGAAGAGGGATTTACCGGCATCAGGGCTTTTGACTACTTCTTCACCGTTAATCGTGTTCCATATGCATGTGTAAAGGGGTCCGTCACAGCATTGGCTCTTCATTTGGTATATAGACACGTAGCCTTCCCTGTCAAGTGTGATGAACGGAGGTGTCGAGTTCGTAAGCGCAAGGGGACCAATCATACGTAGAGCATCAATTTTATTTGTGGCCTGGATAAGCTTTTCAAACTCCGCTGGGTGAGACGGTGGGACCCGCTTTTGTTCTTGTGGAGAACTAGCCATGAGAGGAAGCTTGAAGTAATAGTTAGCAGGAAGATCAAAATAGTAATTCCACTGCTCCTCGTAGCTCCCTTTCAGAGCTCGAGCAAGAAGACCGGGGCTAATGTCATCTTTAGCTTCCTTGCTGACCGAAACTCTTTGGGAGGGGCCTTCCGAAAAGAGGTCAACCTCTTCGTTGTAATTGAACAGACCAAGATCGTCGTCATTGCTTCCAGCAGCCCTCTCACTCAATTCAACTTTGTGGATAATCGACTGCGTTGTGCCCAGCGTTACTGGTTCGCTGCAGAGAGAATATACCCAGCCAAAGACCTGTCGTGAGGACTCAAGTATCGTCAGAGGGGTTGCTGAGATCCAAGGAGGAACCATCCGCATGGCAGCCTCTCTAAAAGAAGTTGCGAACATCGCAAATGGCACAGCCGGGAGCTTGCTATCTAGGTGCCCACTATAGTCAAGGAGCTGTTGAAATGCAATCACACAAGGAGGGAAATGTGTGACCTCCCAAAGGACTTCGAGAACTCTTTCAAGACTTATACGGCCCTGGTTGATTTCATTTAGGAACATCCTCAGACTGGCTTCGAAAGTCGCAAAGCCCCGATGTGAGGACGAAAAGCTGCAAGCATCGTAGGGTCGGTCGTCGGTTGTGGGCTTTGTATTGCGCAATACGACGAATATATCCAGAGGAGTTTCCGGGTCCCCCTGGAGTTCAAGATCGTCCAAAGTAAACGAATCGCGCGTAGAAAGGTGGCAATTGAGAGTGAAGAGATCCACTGTTGAATCAGGTGGCAATCTATCTTCTCCGCAGCTGTTCCTATTGAATATGCGGTCATAGGCTATGCTTCTCAGTTCAGGAATGGTTGTGGTGGGAGAGTAAGATTTGCGGTCGATACCGATCCCCTGCAGGAGTGAATGCTCAAAGGCCCGTCGCGCGGTAATCCATCGAATATATACTCTAGGCGCATGTCCTTTAATAGTCAAAGTACTGGCGGCACTGGAGGTCACGGTCTCGCCAGAGATGCTGCTAGCGGCGGTGGTCCTCCGCGATTTTGCGGACGACTCCCCTGTCTACGAGCCTAGAGTCAGTAACGGCGAAAATATGTCTAGTAGTATTCCCCGTCGGAAAGAGTTACTTTTAAATGGGGAAATGCATAGTCTCCCTTATAGCCAAGCCAAAACTCGGGTACTCCACCCCGGGTTGGGCCCAATACATCAACGACCCTGTCCTTGCTGAAGAGGATGGCTCCATCGTTGTCTCTTTCGCGTAGGACGGTACTTTCGGGGTCAAAGAGCAACCCTATCGATTTTGCTCGCTCCAACGCTTTGCCCTGGAGCTGCGCGACGGTGAAGGAAGTATCGATTAGGACGGCGAACCTATCCTTGTCAGTCACGATGGAGACCTTCAGTTTACGCCTAAACCACATATTTGAGGGATTTTTTGCGTTGGTTTGGAAGCCGGTGTTTCTGGGATGCGGGGAGTTGAAGGGATTATAGCACGGTACGTGCATGGTCTTCTGTCAGCCTTGCTCAGGGCGGGGTTCGTATATACAGCCTATCGGAGGCACAAAGCAAACCAGTTAGCGCTGCATTGCAGCAAGGCTGAGAGGTCTTTACCAATAACATTCGGCCTCGGAATGCTATGAAGTGACGGTTGCGGACATAATTGTTTAATTACCCCGCTCCATGCAGCCAACTATCGACGAGGAAAGATGCCAGCCCGCTCTCGTTTTCGACTTTATCTAGAGATTTCCTACGTTTCTGGTTTCCACTCTTATCGCCGGTGATGTCAAACCAACAGAATGGCCCAGGCAGTGGAACCTAAAAGCAGCCCCCAGACAGGCCCAGAGGTGTTTGGTTGCGGGAACGGTTGTTGCTGCTTTAGTTGGCGGGCCAGTTATGTAAGCAGCAGCCGGAAAAACTGCCGACCAAAACAAACATCTCCGCCTGTTCCATTCCTAAAGCAGCTAAGAACCTAAAGCAGACAGACAGCACAAGAGACACTAGCTAATCCCCTACTGTTCCTCGACTTGCCAGCCTATTGACAGGCTGAGTAAACCACCCCATCCAAATGTAAGCCTTCTATACAAAGAGCGTCTGGGTCTCCTGAGGGCGAGCTCTTGGCTAGTTTGCCTTTGCTAGCATTGTATAGGCCTAAGCTCCAAAGAGGCCCTTATATAATGTGGTTTCTATGCCGCGGAAGTGGTGATTTTATCAGCTAGTTATTAGTCATTCTCTTGGCAGGGGTAGCTTACCTACCGCACCCACGACCTACTTGATCCACCGCAGTTCTGATTCGACCGTCCAATCCGACACCTATGACGGAAGTGTCCTAGGTCTATCATCGCCAGACCCACTAGACGCTCCAACAAACGAGAAGATGTCTAGCCTGGATCCCGTCGGTGGTATATGCCATACAGTTTCCGTAAAAACTTGCGGGGGATGCTTAGAGTAATCTGGCAACAGAATCCGTGAACCTTCTTAGTGCACAAGGCCTAGCAGTGCGTAGACTTTGTCGCGAGAATCAGTGGCATTTGGGTGTACCGTTCTCCTTAGCAGCGACCCAAGGCTCATTTTAAGAGAGAGCTAAACCCGAATGGTTGCGCCTGACTAGTGACATTATATGATGCTTGTCGACACGTTCCCCAGCACGTTTTCTAGCAGTGATGACACGCGACTCCGCCAAGCCGGACCCCCGCTCCTAAAACTTGGCCTTTATAATCTCAACTATAAAAGACCATGAAACCCATTAAAATTAAAAGCATTAAGTATTGAAAGTCTCGAAGCGATTGTACTTATACATAGGGTGCGGAGGAAAGCCCCTTCCCCGCAAAATCCCGTCAGTAAGCAGTCGGCAAGGAGCAGAAGTCTCCGACGCGAGGGCCTTTTCCCACCAGAACCGACTATTTTATCACCCGCATAGATTTAGTTAATTTAACACAAGGAAAACCGCTAGAACCTTTAAAGTAGAAAATGGCAAGGAATCAACGGCAGCATTTTAGGTTCTTAGCTGTGCGGCTCCGTCAGAACATAATCAGGTGACTTGATGCATGATCCACATAATAGGCACAGCCCCCAAGAGAAAATTTCATGCCCGTTAAAATCACCATGACGGATACCGTGTTCCTCCGCAACGCTGCCATTAGCGCGGTGATTGGGCGCGACTGCTGGCATCGTGAAAAGTCCCAACCGGCGCTTATTTCCCTTCGCCTCCTTACAGACATTGAGCTCACGGGCGAAACTGATGATGTGGTCAACACTATCGACTATGGCACCGTTTATAAAGCGGTGGCAGACGCCATGACCAATTCCTCATACCCTACCTTGGACGCTTTCACAGAAAAAGCTTGCCGAGTGGCATTGAAAGCCGGGGGCGGCAAGTGTGTCAAGGGTACAGTAATGCTTCCTAAAGCACTTCTCCAAGCTGAAGGACGCGATGGCGGAGTGAGATGCGAAATCGAGATGGAAGCGACTCAGGCTGAGGCAGTAGCTGTGCGGTCGAAAACTCTCTCCATCAGGAACCTTCGGCTCTCTTGTATTATTGGAGTCAACAAGCACGAGCGAGAACACAAACAATTAGTAGTGGTCAATCTGAAGCTTTACGACCCTCCAACTCCCGACCATACCGACTACCAGAAGGCACTGATGCCTGTATTCAAGGTATGCCCTGTCTCGTTTGGTTCCTGAGCTGTAACACCCTGCTGATGGCAGATTTCTTTTAGCATATCGAGAATTCTTCCTACCAAACCCTCGAAGCCTTCGTTGTTTCTCTCGCGAAGCTTCTTATGTCCGATATGGGATACGTCAAGGTCACTATTAGTGCTGAGAAACCCAACGCGTACGGGCTGGTGGACTGCCCTGGAGTGGAAATAACAAGGACCAAGAAATCCTCCCCGGCACACTCGTCCCCGAGCCTTGTTGTCAATGAGTAAGCCTAGGACCAACATTTGGCATTTAGACGAATAGTCAAGGGCATGGCGGGCTTTGTTAAGGTCACGGCTTCGACTCTCCCCATGGCGTTTTGTGCCTTTTATAGGGAGCATCGGTGGAGATGCACTGCAGACCCGGAAATACACGGAAAGACATTTTCTAACCAAATGCCAATCGTTAATCAAGTGCCGGCACTTACCTAGCCCCGAAGCGGCTCAGTCTCTGCACAGCATACGCCTACAACTACTGCCCCAACCTACAAGCCTTGGCGCTTGTCTCTTACTTACCTACGCGGCGGTAGTTCATTGCTGTTATATAGTGCTCTTTATAAAAGCTTCAACAAGAAATACAAATTTTTCAATAAGTTTTACCTACCTGCGAAAAACAAATGACATTCAAACGAATGACATAATTTTTTACTAGTGATAACGTGGTTTATCAGCGACCCGCGGATATCAGCGACCCGTGAACTTTGTACCAC
>JAGHQL010000283.1:0-17311 GCA_020080175.1 Glutinoglossum americanum | reverse complement strand
TGCAAAAAACTCACGGGTCGCTGATATTCGCGGGTCGCTGATAAGCGACGTTATAAGAGAATCGGCGTTCTAGTGTTCACATGCTTTCTTATTTTTTTCTTTTCCTTTCTTGCTACACTCTCTGTACCTCACTCGGTGGCTATGATACAAAAGTTTCTCGAAATACAAGGAATTCGCTTTTAGGAAGACATGTATGAAGACAGGATGTGAATGGAGAGATGAAGAGTGGAGAGAACAAAGATACAAGAGCATACATGAAGATAATTATAAGGACGTAGGATTAGATGCACATGTTAGAGGCATTAGATTAGAACATGCCACCACCCATGCCACCCATACCGCCCATGCCACCGCCCATGCCACCAGCCGGGGGACCTTTCTCCTCAGGCGCCTCAACAACAGCCACCTCAGTGGTACCAAGAAGTGATGCAACACCACTAGCATCGACTAGAGCTGTCCGGACAACCTTCAGAGGATCGACGATTCCTGTTTAATGTCAGAGGTGGAATATTCATATGCTATATTGGGCAATTATCACAAACCTGCAGCAATCATGTCCACAAATTCTCCCTTTGCGCTGTCATATCCTTTGTTGAAGTCTGCGCCATATTCATCCATCAATTTACCCACAATAACGCTTCCCTCAATTCCGGCATTCTCAACTATGGTTCGGGCGGGCTTAGTTATGGCGCTCTTAATGATGCTTACACCGAGTCGCTGGTCGAAATTGGCGGGCGTTACGTTATCAAGTGCCTTGCTTGCAGCTTTTAGAAGGGCTGTACCTCCACCAGGAAGGATGCCTTCCTCCACTGCAGCGCGTGTGGCATTCAGAGCATCCACGAACCGATCTTTCTTTTCACCAACCTCAACCTCTGATGCACCACCAACTTTGATGACCGCGACTCCACCAGAGAGCTTTGCAAGACGCTCCTGAAGCTTCTCCTTCTCGTACTCGGAAGTTGATGGATCATTCATCACACCACGGATTTGTTCGCAACGCTGAGCAATAGCATCCTTGCTCCCTTCGCCATTGAGTACGATGGTATCTTCTTTTGTGATCGTGATCGAACCGGTCGAGCCAAGCATATCCACGGTGGCCTTTTCAAGCTTGATATCCAACTCATCCGTGAAAACGGTTGCGTTTGTAAGGATCCCAAGATCTCCGAGAATCGACTTCCGGTTGTCTCCAAAGCCTGGCGCCTTGACAGCAGCGACTTGAAGTTGGCCACGCAATTTGTTCAGGATGCATACGGCCAAAGCCTCGCCATCGATATCCTCAGCAATGATCACAAGAGGGCGACGTAGCTGGGTGGATGCTTCCAAGGCCGGAATGATGTCCTGGACGGCAGAAATCTTCTTCTCTGACAAAAGAATAAGAGGTTTCTCAAACTCGACCTTTTGAGCCTTCGGATCAGTGATGAAATATGCAGAGACGAAACCGCGATCAAATCTCATGCCCTCAGTGACCTCCAGCTCATCCTCAATTGTCTTACCCTCCTTCACAGTAATCACGCCCTCCTTTCCAACCTTCTCCATAGCATTTGCAATCAAATTTCCGATGTGAGGGTCACCATTAGCGCTAATTGTTGCGACTTGAGAAATCTCGGCACTTGTGGTGATGTCTCTCTTGTTCTTCTGAAGGAAGTCAACGACAGCCTCGACAGCAGCCTGGGTCCCTCTCCGTAAATCCATTGGGTTGCACCCTGCAGCTACGTTCTTGACTGTCTCCGAGAAGATCGCACGGGCAAGAACAGTAGCAGTAGTCGTGCCGTCACCAGCGACTTCATTCGTCTTGGAAGCAACGTCTTGCAAGAGACGGGCTCCAAGGTTCTCGAACTTGTCCTTGAGGGTTACAGCCTTTGCAACAGTGACGCCATCTGAAGGAATAGTGGTGTCAACGCATGTTTCCAAACAGAAGTGTCTTTGGAATGTGTTGTGCATACCTTTTGTAATCTTTGGCGACCCATAGCTCGACTCAATTAAGACATTTCGCCCCTTGGGTCCTAGAGTAGTTGCCACCGCTCTTGCTAGTGTATCAACACCCTGTAATAGTGCCGCTCGACCCTCGACGCCAAACTTCAGCTCCTATAATGATAAAATATAAGCAAAAGGTTCGATATTGCTCGTGGAGCACCAGAGCCATTCCACGTGCAGCTTCTAGAAGGCACAATCCTTCCTACATTCAACACTCCAAATCAAGAGAATCATACCTTATGGGCGTAAAATCGCTGCTGCTGTAGACTGAAGCCAGCGACAGCTGGCCTTAGGTTCAACGTAGAACGAGTTGATAAGGTAGATGAGAGGACCGAAGTCCGAGCTCTGGATGACAACGCTCGCTGCATGATGCTTTGTAAATGACCAATTTCAGTCAACCGATACTGGCAAAATTGAGATGATTCTTGAGATAAAGGAAACAGGAAGAGTTGCAGGTGTTATAGAAACGAGGATGAAGCGGGTCGAAAAAAATTTGGGGAGCTCACCGAAAGTACCAGAAGCGAAGGCCTTGGCAAACTAACTAGCTCGGCTGATGCCCCTTACAACCCCATATAGTTCTCTATTCCGAACTCCACTCCAAAAATAGGGTACACACCGAAGCCCGAATCCATCTTACTATGACGATGATTTCAAATAACTGTCAGTTTTGCAATTCACCAGGATTAGCCTCCCCGCGACAACCGGATGCTACGGGAACAAATTAGACCAAATCGAATAACTAAGGTCTGCTAAGGACGTCCTCGTACGGTTTTCACTTTAGCTAAGCATGAGGTCTTTACATTTAAGTCGATAGTTACTCTTTTTGAGTTAATGATGTTTTATTTTGCAGGGCCAAATCATCAACCATCTTCGGATATCGCTGATCTTAAGAGAGGACCAAATAACCGGTGCAAACAAATCCGAGGATATCACCAATCGTAAGAGAAAACCAAATAATTAAATCAAGAAAAGCCTCGCAGATACCACCGAAAGATGTGTTGAAGAAAAACAGAACCTGGCGTAACATCGACCCTCATGCGCCTAGATAGTCGGCCAGACGTAATACCCAATCTAAGGACTACCCAACGCAGCGATCAGGTTGGGTGAAGGGCGACAGCAATTCCGCGAAGGAACATCAGATAGAGCCCCAAGGAAAATCACTGGAAGAGAAAGAGGCTTTTTCCGGAGAGAGCCATAAAATTCCAGATCCAGGAAACGAAGGCTGTATCAAATGCGACCTCCGGTAGTTTCATTAACGGTGACAAGCATACCAAATTTCTTGTCCAAGATGATCGTAGAAAAGATCGGGGCAAGATAGTGCTTTGAGGCAGCCTTCCCGACAAGTAGTGATAAGTGCAAAAACAGGTGACCAATAGATGCTTTTGACCGCCAGCCAAGAAAAGGAATCGACCGAGCTACTCGTGTCCCCGGTTGCTCAGGAGTTAAATTTGTTTCGAGATGAGACGCCTTTTGTAGCTCCCCAGAGAATGACTACCCGGTCTGCCATCGATGGTTTGGAAATTCTGGCCCTCTCTCGTCACCCTTTTCCTCAAAGCCACAGTAGCGCAGACTAACCACAGTGCCCAATTGCCTAATCAAACTTAACGAAGTCGTCACTGAAGACATCGTAGTTATTCAGGGCGTCTTCCGGGTGGAGATAGCTACTATAGCCCATATCCATACTAGCAAAAGGATCGGTCGCTCCTGCCGGATGAGAAGTACCAAGTCCGTCGAAATGGGGACGTTCACCGCCACCATAATACTGAGTACCAAAAGTATTGCGTCCATTATATCTAGGATCATCCCTCGGTTCTTGTTTGATGGCTCCATTTGCTGGTGAGGTAGAGGTCCCGAAGTGGGAGTAGCTGGGTGGTGTCGGGTAACTAGCCCCGCTCGGAGAGGTACCGTCGGATTGCCTCAAGGCGCCAGGCGTTGTCATAGCGGTAAGCTGGTGCTGCATGGCTATCCTCGTAGCAGGGATGGGAACGATGCGCTGGCCGCTATCACCACGCCCAACTACCGCAGAGCTGAGTGGAGATAGCACATTTCTCGCAATTGCGCTATTGGCGTACGGGCTTGAAGGCATTCTGTTCTTGGGCGTAACTGGGGGGGTAGAGATGTGCGCTGATGTTGCGGCACTGAAGCGGCTCCTGTCCAGAGCGCTTTGGCTATCATCCTGATCAGCGAAGAGTCCGCTCTCAGCGCCAGCGGAGGACCACTGGTGAGACCCGCGATTTTCTGTTAGGTTGTGCGAGTTACCCTGGTCCTGGCCCATGCTTCGCTCGCCGGCTGGCCGTTGCTCCAAACCATGCTGGTGGTGCCCGGGCGAGTATGTGTAATCGGCCAACATTCCGACAAGTTTGGCAGAAACTGCTGTGTTTACTCCAATCGGACGCGAGAACTCTGAAAACATATCATCTATGTCTGTGCCCCCAGGTTGCTTTCCTCCATTAGCATCTCCAGCCCCACCACTGGGTAATTGCTTTCCGCCTTCTACACCTCTCATCTCAGTGACTACTAAAATAGGTTCCTCTGGTGTGGGAGTCGTTCTTTTCCGAGCTTCCCAAGCTGCTGCTGCGGCCTCTGCTCGCTCGCGAGCACGCTTCTGCAATCTCGCCTCGGTCGGTGAGTCGTAGAAGTCGTCATCACTCTCTTCTTTTGGTATAGCAGCCCGCTTTTGGCGTGCGCGTCGAGTTGGTTGAACCCTTGTTTGCGGCTTAACATCTTCATCTTCATCGTTGTCTTCAACGACTATCCTGCTACCGCCCTTCTTGATAACACGTGGTTCATCAATCTCTAGCTCAGAGCAATCATCGCTAAACTCTTCCTTCAAGTCTAGTTCTTCGTCATCTTCATTCATGTACTCCTCGATTTCATAAACCTTTCCAGAATTCAGCTCACGAGAAACTCCGCCAGGGCCCCGAGAACTAGAGGCTGTTCCAAGGCCGCTTGACCGGCGTAGAGGTGGTGGGACGCCAAATCCCCAAGTTACCAGGCGTTGGCGGAGTTTCGCCATATGCTGCGATATAGCACCTGGAGAGACATCAAGATGTTTTCCTATGGCGTCCCATGGAAGGACAATCGCCCTCTCATTGCAAACGAACTGGATAGCGAGTATAAGGCGTTTATCCATGGTATCTGACCCTGATCAGCTGTGCTCCTGGCGGTGAAATGTGAGGTGATCCGAGGTTGAAAGGCAGCACTACTCACCAGTCCATCTGACGAGCTTTCTCTTGGGCTTTGCAGGAACCCCCCTGGGTGTCCTAGCACGTGGTTTCTGTTTGACCACAGCCATTCCTCAGAATAGGACGAAATTTTAGATTAGAAAAGTAAGCTGTTAGATAATTTTTTTCTTAGAACGAGTTTTCTAGTATGCGAAGTTGTAAAAGGATATCGTTTATGTGAGATGAGATCAATTACCTAAAAGAGAATTGAGCTGAAAACGCAACAAAGGAAAGCGGAATATTTACCGGAAAACTCTGGTGGTTGTCTGAAGATGTAGAGGTGTTGTGGTAGAGCGAATATCCAAGTGAATGACCTGTGAGGCGAGGCGAACGAAATCAGGATGCCGGCGAATATGGAGTACTTTGGCTCTGATGTCCGAAACAAACTGGTTGGTGTGAGTGCTCAAGTAATCGAGTGATTCTGGCTTACAGTTTGGGTTGTGGTAGTAGGAATGTAAGAGCTATAGCATTGGCATTGAGTAATGAACTGATATGACAGAACCACAGGTGAGAAGTCAGCAGTGCAAGGGTGCAGACTGTTGAAACTTACTTGACTTTGGGAAGAACTCACACTTGTGGTGATGAGGGGGTAAGTCCGAAAGAAAATGGAAGTTAAAAGTGAGTGCAACCTTAAGACCTAATAGTTGCAGGGAGGTGAAGAGGTCGAAGGAACTCTGGATCTGCAGTCCTCATTAGAGCCAGCGTTGTGGTTGAAAGATTGGATAAATGTTTCTAGCTTCACTATGTGTCGTCTGTGAGTGAATGATTTGCAACAACCTAGACATCGTGAAGGCCTGCTAGGGGGGACAGTAAGTACGTACTAGTCCCTAAGGAAAGTTTCACAGCAAAAATATACCGGAGCTCAAAATGCTAACGTTCTAATGCAAGAACAACGAGCTGTTAAGAAAGGGGTACTCCAGCCCGCAAGGGAACATACACGAATACATTGTCTTGAAGAAGTTGAAGGGAATACACTTTTATATGGCAAGAGATTTTATCATTAACTAGTGTAGATGACTAAAATGCTCGAATGGAACGCGCCACATATTGGGCGGTGCGGAAGACCCCCATAAATTTATTCGGGATCTCAATTTCCCAATGCCTCTTAGCCAAGTAGTGAGCTGCGAGGTAGAGTAAAAAAAAAAAGCGTTGTTGTGGTCGGCACAGGGAAGGGGCTCAGCGGCCATTCTGGCTATGGACATTCCCGGCTGGACGAAATTGGTTTCGCTTAGCTTACAATAAAACCCACAATCAATTTTGCAAGCGAAGAATTTGCTGATCCTCGGACAATAAAATCACGTTTACGGCACGAAGATTAGGGAATAGTATCGCAATTAACCGCCTATGTTACTAAATAAATCCCTGCCTACCCTAACGCTCGTACTCATAAGGCGCTTCCCAATTCCCAACGCCAGAGAAAGGCAGATCCCCAAGAGCCCCCTTGGCTCAGGTATACCCTCTCAACAAAAGCCAAGCATTAGAAACGAGACCGGGCGGATGAAAAGCAGGAAAGATCAAGGAACGGATAGAGAACCGACTTTACACTTTCCTATCACCCCCCCAATTGAATTGAAGGCTGTAGCACATTATGCTGGCACACCCATTCTTTCCAAACACTTTGCCCTTCCTAGACAGAATTTACTGCTCATTTTCAAAAGGGATAAGCATATCGTCGTGATGGCCATATAGATCGAGAGGTTCATAAGCGTATCTGTCGACTAGCAGGTCGGATGTCGGGTTCGAAACTGTTCTCGGTTCGTCTTGGCGTGTTGTTCTTTCGACTCCCCTCGCAATAGCGTCATAAGCGAGGTCCCGCTCATGAGGCTTGCGACCCTCGTTTTCGTATGCCGCGGAATATTCAGGTATGACGTTCATATTAGTGATACCTTTGATCTCGTATGATTCCTCCGAATCCTCTTCCAATTTAGCGTTGTCGGTTTTTACTTTCTTCGGAGAAGGGGTGTCATCAGGGGTAATATTTTTTCTCTTCGAGCTGGGCCCAGTAGCCCTAGAGGTTTTTGGAGCACCCCCTCCGGCCTTATCGAATCCCCCGTCCTTGCTCATCTTCTTGAGCTTTTTAATCCGTTCAACTACCGCCCGTGGAGTACAGTGTGGGCCGATCCGTTCAGCAATAGCGGCATGATTGAGGTTAATAGTATGGGTAGCAAGAATCGATAGTAGCAGCTGCTGGTCAGCTTCGCCTGTTGTAATGACCAAACGTCAGTCGCTATAATGTGGAAACGATGACAAAAGAACGCCGCAGCAGGGAAAAGTATAGAACAGAATTGGACAATCGGGTTAAGTTGAGGGAGCAAACAGATGGCGACTAACATAGTACACATTGGAGCGTATAGGATATAAGATACCAGACATCCATACTGTGAATTACTCGCAGCCGTAGTGATTGCCCAGCATGCCCGCTACGGATGAATAGAAACGGAGATCGAGCTCAAGAAAAACGACCCACACCAAAAGTAGAGTAGAGAAGGGATAGAAGAATATATAGGGAGATGTAACAATGAAGTGATACATACCGTCCCATTTCATCTTAGACTGAGCCATTCTCTTTATTTAGTTTGCCCGGTTGATGCCGTTACGGACGTGGAGAGATAGCTCTAGCGGATAGTAGAATAGATCCTTGAGCGAAGAAATTAGCAAGGCCCATCTTGCGTATGATGCATTTCAGCTTGCGGATGTGGTAACGTACAGATGAACAGAGGTCGATATCGACGCGAAGTTAAGAGGGTCGAGGTACCAGATTGAGCTCTGTGGGGAGTAGGAAATTATTTAGTTCCGTCCTCGAAGCTACACAAATGAGCACTTATGCTTCGAATGGGAGTGTACGGGACATACGAGTGAACAGTTAGGGGAACCAATAAATGACTAAAGCGATCGTAGCCCGTATGTAAAAGCTATATGAAAATAAGAAATCAGTCTGACCTGATTCTCTAAACATACAGCACAAATTCAAGGTTAAGGCTGGGGCTTACTGGGTCGCAGAGAAAATTCAATTTGATATGAGGGTTGAGAAACGAGGGTAGAGATTGCTAATCTGGCAAATCAGTAAAAATTAACTATATCTATGACAGCCGCAGAGGGCATTCTGGCTTACACAATCCAAGAATATCAGCGCGTTGGCAGCTCTACGATCCACAGGAGCACGACTAGGTTGTATTGCTCCGGGTATTAGGCTCAAGATAAGAAACTGACACTCTGAAGGTGATCATATTAGAGAGAGCTACTAGCAGACATAAAGGAAGATAGATATAACAGCTTACAGGTTTGAGAAGCGAGCGTGTAAAGTATGTGAAGGGCGGAATCGAGACGTAGGTAAGGAGTGACGCATATAGGACTTCAGCTAGTAGGTAGCAGGTATAGGAGAATAGGGTGGGTCAATCGTGATAGGCCGGCTTAATATGTTGGAAGCTGTGGTAGAGGATGTCGATAAGTGATCGCGAGGCCGATAAGCCGACTGAAATGCCGTACCCTACGAGTTATCGATACAAGGGATATTGCAACTTATGGATACAGAGAAGGCAGTAAGCGTGTCTGCGGGCGGCGAGGTACTACCACGAGCTCAATTGGGTAGAGGTTTTGGGTTCTCTAGGCCGTGTACTGCCTGTTCGATGTCGAGTAGCCGGTACTAGCGAACGTAGCAGGACGTCGTGCATTTAAGGAATATCGATGAAGATCAACAACGAACCGCCTCACGTTGTTCTTCAAATCCTACCACGATTGGAGAACGTTGGAACAGTGACCTCAATGGAATCCGCCTATTGATCGCGTTTTAAGATTGTCAGATCCGCACCAATCACCAATACTTTTCATCCCCAAGAAAGGGTAGGCACATATCCACGGACCGCGACCGTCAAGACTCGGAGAATCCTCGTAATGTTCTTCGAATCGAATTCGCCGGGAACCTCGAGTTAGCTAAAGCGGAGGCGAGGAGACGCGTCTAGGGCACCACCATGGATGCAGGGCCCTTTTACGTCTCTCCTGGGGTCAGTCCAGCCCGATCCAGGATCTTCCCACGGGATCGGACTTCGCGGCATCACATCCTGCCTGACACATATATTTCCCGACAGCCGACATTAAATGTGAGATCGAGTATAACACGAAACACCAGTCCAATCACAGAAGGGTACCCACCGACCCCTCCTTAGTAACCGATAGTGTAATTTAACTTCCCCACGGAGCAACCCTGTCTCACAGACCATTCCGCGAACACCAATACCAAACGGGAAGCTTTTGTTTTTCTCTATATGCACGCATCTCCCTGCATGCTCCACACGCATTAATGAAATTAATGGAATTGGGCGGGGGACAAAGAACAAGAACCGTGCTGTCGATCACACATACGGCGTACTAAGCAACGATCCGATTTTGGTTTCCGACGTCACTCGGAATTGCACCGCTGAGACACCTTGTAAGTGACTGAGAGATATTTGTTTAATGTGCGTACGTATCAGCCTTCTTAGAATCAGTTTCCGCTACCGTTGGCCTCCAGAGTGAATCCGCTAGTTTGGGCCTAAGGTATTGGTCTGTATATTGCTCTCATCTTCCGAGCTTGGGAGAGTATCGGATCCTTGGCATAGCACACGTGCCGGATTACTGCTGTTCGCTAGTTGGAGCAGACCTCAATGAGGAGTGTATCAAGTGGGCGAAAGTCTATCGATAAACTTTCTAGAACTCAATCGACTACTAAAATACTTTCCTCAAAGGTAAATATCCCGCATACGACTTTAGGACTGCCATTGGTATTCCCAATTTGTCGTTCTATAACAACCATAGGTCACTTTAAATAAGAGGATCCGCCGCCACCTTGAAAATAGAGTAAGTATGACCGGACAAGGTTCGCTCCTTTAGCATGACGTGAAACAGAATTGTGGGAGCGGAAGGTTGGGATTGTTCCAGTAATGATCAGCGACTTTGACCGAATAAACGAAACAGAGCCGTCCTGTAAAGCAAAGGATTTCTGGACGGACGGCTTTGATTCCATGTGTTGCGAGATAAGGAGTATATACGAGTTATGCGCGGGTTTTTGGCACTAATGGGTTTGGAATTTAGGTTCCTCACTTTGTAGGACGGTTGTAAAAGCATAGTAGATATATGGGCACCCCGGAAATAGCATTTGAATTCTAGAATACTGGATGTTCTGCAATAGCATCATCCTCGAGCATGCTCACCGGGCCCACACTCCTAGATCTGGGGAACGTGGCAAAGGGCAGTTAAGAAGACGGCGAGGAAGCGTCAAACCTAGAAGACTCAAGAATCGCAGAGGAGCGTCTTAGGAATGAATGTCTGAGGAGAGAATGGCGACAAGATGTCAAGAGGTAAGCTGATCCCGTAAGGGTCGCAACTGGAGAGCTGGTCCGGTAACGTAGTGCAGCGAACACACTAGTGGGAGGTGGAACAAATCATGAGCATCAAAGAGGAGGGGTATAGGTAGGGTAAGCATCCAGAGGTACAGTCGATTCGACCTAAGGGTGTGGCACAAAATATAAATGGATGTCATCTCTATTTTCATTGAGACATCGACCGCGACATCAAGCGGACGAAGCAGGAGTCCTTCTCGGTCGGCCAAGAATTTGTGGCTATCAATCACCCCAAATTACCGCCACGCACTCCATGAATTGCAATAGCTTGATTGTGCATCGTGAAAAGCAGTCGGGCTAGGCCTTTTCTCGTGGGTCAGGATGGGTGGTAAGATTCCTCAACGCCGACGGAATTCGATGACAACTAGCTTTCGTTGTGATAGCGTCAGCAGAAGTAACCGTACACCTGCACCCGATGGGGAGTGCATCTGTGTATTCATGCCTTCAAAGTCACCTGAACGGTGGTGCTGAATGAGAAATCCCTCCGGTGTTTCAAATTCAGCATCTAACCGTCCCGCCCTACTTCACTAAATCTCCTCACCAATGGTAATGGCATTACCCCATACTCTACCTCTCATCAAGGTTAAACAAAAGGCCTTGAAAGAAACTTGTATGAGCACAAAAAATGTTGTAATTAGGAGAGACGTAAGAATAAGGTTTCCCGGGGCCCAGGTTAGTGTTCCGACCATCGTCGGGAAAGGAGAATGGGGAGAACTCTATCTGGTTTAGTAACCCTGCATCCAACGACCTCTCTTCACTCGCAGCCCGATGCCAATTCGCACCAACCTGTGCAAAAGTCACGTATCATCTGCAGTAATTTAGAGGTTAGGTTTTTTGATTTTCGGGGATGCCAAATTCTTCTATTTGGAAATCTGCATCTGCTGGGAAATAACCTGCCCGTGCTAGCCGACTAATTAAGAGCACGAACCGTCAGAGTGAAAAAAGTATCGCAAAATCTGCCTCCCCCTCAGTCGATAACGATGCTCTCAGGAGCATCTCCACCTCTCTGGGCGTGAAGCTCGGTCTCGAGTGCCTCTCCCGCATTAGGAATCTCAACTTTAGAGTTGATTCCACTTTCGTACTCAACGGCGGTCAAACCCGATCCAAAGTTGCCCCCCCCGGAGCCGTTCTGCTCAAATGGAATTTCCTGTTTGATGATATTCTCATCGAAGAACTCGCTCTTTAGCCCGCTACCCAGTTGCTCATCGTCATCACCAGTGGACCCAAGGGTGTCCACCACTTTGCGCTTTTTGGTGGAAGATCCTTTAGATGATCCTCCTTTGCTCGAAGGAGATTGGCCTGAGAGTTTGCCCGGAGAGGTGTTAGGAGCGATGCCGTGAGCTTTCATGATTCGCTCGTATCGCTTTGCGCTGTTTAGGGAGAGGCCGCTTGTTAGCTGTTTTTAACGGAGATAAGTATCTAAGGGGCATGACGAGGCTCCAAGAGAGATATTATGGTTACAAGAGGCATATTGACGCGATGTTGGGGCGAATTACCCGCAGAACTGAAGGAAAGTTGATAGAGCTAGAAAGAAGAATAGAAGGAGAGCTAACTAAAATGTAGACTTACGCTGCGCCCTTGGAGACGATACCACACTCATTCGCTACTTCTCCAAAGTCGACCTTGACTCAGTCAGCTTCGTGGTGATGTGAGGGTGAATTTAAATTTCGTCTGAACGAAAACTCGCACGACTTACACGTCCATTGTTCGAATAACGGATGCAGCTAATCAAGAACTTAAACTGATCTTCATTATTAGAAGGTGCCATGGTGAAAGGGTATGACGGAATTTATGTTTTGGATCTTGATAAGTGGCACGTTGCCGTTGTTGTTTGATTGAAGTGATGCGTATGGCTGGGTTGAAAAGGTTAGGAGTTCAGCAAAGAATGATCAGAAGTTGGCCTCTATCTTGACAGCTTACAAAGCGCCGAGCGACAAAGACTGTCTTGGAAACTCCAAATTTCAGGACAAGAACCAGCGTCTGGGGCTAGCTTTTATGTCCCGGCTTTAGAAGGCTGAAGGACAAGGGGAGGAGGAATTACCTTGTGAATGCGTCACAAGCAGCCCAAAGGATAGATGCAAGAGGTTTGTTGCAGGTGCCAAATATGCGGTGTTGCAGAGGGCAAACTAGTGGCTTGCTTTAGTCAGTCTCTACTTTATTGCAAATGCTCCGAGACTGTCTTTTACCGTTACAAACCAGTATCTCCATTCTATATGCCACAGGTACTTCCTACCCTTACCGCAATGCAACATTCCCCATACTTTCCCACCAGTCTTTCAACTGCACGTTGTGGCTGCGTCTGCAATCGAGTAAAGACCTCCGACCATGATTTCAGGTAAGAAACACAGGTTGACCCACTTATCCCCGTTATATCAAGGCCACATACCTGACCGAAGTGGTGTGCTTATATAGAACCGGAGCCGAGAAAGGGTTGAACGAGGACAAACACACTTGTGTCATTCGGGTTCGGGAACCGCCTCACTATAACTCACCAAAAGTTAGGGGATTCTTTACCATACGCTCCAGACGCTCTTATGCTTCAACTGGACCACTATCGTGAAAGAGTGGTGTGCGGTTAAGGAAGGCATAAGGCAGTTAAGGCCGACCAACCACCCTGGCCCCGGAGTTCGTAGCCCCAGATTCATGCGGGAACGCGCGCAGACACCTATGTAATGAAATCTCAACGCCAGACCAAGATACAAACAGGAGAGACAGCTATTCACATACGCAGAACACGGGTAACACCACC
Organism: Glutinoglossum americanum; assembly: GCA_020080175.1. Taxonomy (NCBI): domain Eukaryota; kingdom Fungi; phylum Ascomycota; class Geoglossomycetes; order Geoglossales; family Geoglossaceae; genus Glutinoglossum; species Glutinoglossum americanum. Next base: position 3,989 of record JAGHQL010000283.1, on the reverse strand, counting down.
AATCATATCCTATTTAGCCGGGCGGAGATACTCGACGTGTCCCAAACGCAAATCGGATATTACGGTGCCGCCCATGTTCTTGATGGGCTAGATGATGCGTAGGCGGTTTGTGTTGCCCCGCTCTTGTGCCTAAGCTTGCTGTTGGCTATACACATTCGTTCTAATCCCCCACACTCACACAAGAGCGGTAAGTAAAACCTCCGAGGATGGTTGGGTTGACCTCTTGATATAGTTCGGTTCCAGTTCTCTCCGGATGAAAACTATACAGCACAATTAGTCCCCCGGGCAGCCGACTTCGAATGCCCACGATGCATAACGCGCAATCAGGCAAAGCCCCGCATAAGCAATAGATACCGTATGGAGGAGGCCACAGTTTTCTTCCCCCTTTCAGCCTAGAGAGCTGCTTTTGTCACCTAGTGATCGAGCGGGCGTCGCAATTAGGCACATCGCGTTAAGCCGGATATCCCACTAGACCACAATGCCATAAGGAGGATAAATACCTCAGAAAGGGCTTCCTCGCAAGGAACAGGAGAAAATACAAGGTCCTCCAAGCGAATTCTCCCCGAGCCTGCCTAACGATCCTGTCCCTAAGGGGGGAACCGGGGGAGGACGGAGCCCGATCGCTAGGCCTTCGGGTGGGCGTGATAGCTTTAAATGAATGTCGGGCTCCCAGTTCTAGAGCCTACAACTCCTCAGCCCTCTATCACACCAACGGAAGATTTAAGTGAATTTTACAGCAATCGAAAAACTTATGGCACATGACCTGCGGCTCCTTCGGCCCCTTTCCCGCAAGGCAACCAACGCGAAATTTGATGAATATTTTCCGCCCCCCACTCGGTGAGGCTATAAAGCGACACCAACACCCGCTCCGGTCGAACGCGGACGGGCTAACAAAGCACGCGGCGCTCAATCAACTTACTCCACGCCAGCAGCAATGACCAGACTTTCCCAAAACACCTTCAACCAAGGAAATCTAGCCTTGCTCTTTGCCGGCAGAAAAAATCCTGGAAGGTTGGCGGGAAAGCCTCACCTGTTCTTCCTGAGCGATGCAAACCTCGAACTGCCTGCCGGCGAAATGAAGCTCACCGTGCTCTCGCCCTCAGTGGTGATGCTATCTTAGCACCAGAGATCACAGTTTGTGCTAATGGGGAGCTTCCACCGGTGCAGGCTGCATCAAGAAAAAGCATACCTGTTCTAGCAATGTCTTGCGGACTTTTGCCCTACGACGCCTTATCAGCAAATTCCAAATTACTCCTTTTTGCACGGATATACAAAACTCAGATTCAGTAGTGCTACTCTACATCAACGCGGATATTACGCCAACCTGGCATGCATATAGCCAGTCCCCTCCAGCGACTGATTCGGGAGGAGCACACACTACGAACGTAAATCGCGATCACGGACCCACTAAGTTATAATCTCTATCCACCAAGCTAAGAACAAACGAAGGAAACAACTTCAGAGAAATCCAATCGACTTCAAGGCCCCAAATTGCCCACCCACACACCGATCTCAAGGCGAGGGGGCGCGGTGGTGGGCTAATAATGTCTCTGCTGGCTAAGCCATGCCATAAACATGCCATTGCGAACATACTCCCAGATATCGTGCCGACCACGCGAGATGTCAAGCAAGTTAACCATCTGTTTCTCCCGTGTTGTGACGTCCTGGCCTTCAATCCCCAGTCCCGTCATGATCGTTTTCGCCAGGTCATGAAAATGCCTCCAATCGTCGCCCTCCTCCACACTCTCGACAGCGCTCTCCATCATAGTTGCATACGCAGTGGCCATGCTCTGAGCAGCCGTAATATCTTGGCTCTGGATTAGTTCGTCATACTCGATCCCCTTTCTCTTTAATGCGGCCTCGAGCGTCTCATCTATTTTCCCGTAAATTTGTTCCCAATACCTTCTCCACACCTTCCCGCCAAAGTCCAAAGCGTTAAAGATGTCACCGATGTCGCAATTCGCGGCATTCTTAATACTGAACCTGCAGTTCCTAATAGTGAGGAAGACCGCGAACCGAACCACCCTCGTAACAAACATAATCCAGCAAAAGATATCTTTTGGATCCAGCGTACCCGCGTGCTCACGGAACTCAATCGTCGGCTCTCGCAGTGGGCGTATGGTGTCGGTGTCGCGGGGAGAATAAGCAACGATATTGACCTTGCTGTCCCGGGCGTCACCGCGACCGGCACTGCCGTCTGTGAGATCGCGTAGGTCGCTGAAGTTCTTGCACGAGTATACACGAAATAGCCACTGAGCAACGCGTAGATCGGTATCTTTAGGGTCGTGGGGAGCAGCCGATCGCAGGGAGGCCGCATATATGTTCCGGGGATGTCGGCGGTGTTCGGGATGAAGTCTCTCAATTTCCTTCTCATAGACGCCCCAAAAGGCGATGAGGTTTTGAATCGTCAAAAATTCGAAGTTTCTAGTTCCAAAGTCCCGGATGGAAACGTGGACATGCATTCCGCAGCTAGAGTTGACCCAGAACCTGCAACCGGGAATCTTCTCTGGAGTAAGTTGTTCATGGATATACGGGAGATCATTTTCTCTTAGCTTTTCCATCACCGGCAAGGTAGTAGGCATTGTCGGGGAGACAAGCTCCATCCCTGTCATCACCTCTACAGCAGGATTAGCCCTAATCAATATGCTCATCCTAGCCAAAACATCCTTGCTTTCGAACTTCCTCCCCATTGGGAATATGGGGAAACATACTATCCGGGAGATCGCTTGTTGGGTCAGGCTTCACCGTCTCATCGGGAGTTAGGGTCCAGGCTCTCGCATAGTCGAACCGCTCTGTCGTTTTTCCGTCGTTGAACTTGAACCTCAACTCCGAGGTTCCCTCATTCAACGCCTGGGTGACGAAAGTATACGGATAGTCTCCCGAACTATCAGGGGGTACGGGAACCTGGGATATGAACTCGAGCTCGAAGCCCCACCGAACGTATTTCCAGCCGGCGACGATGTTGTAATCCTGTCTCTCTTCGGATCCACCCGACATAATCGATGTTTGACTCAAGAACCAAGGCTACACCCAAAACCCAGACGAAGGAAGCAAGAGTATTCGGTTCGGTCGCCGTTGCTCGTGAAGGAAGTTTGGGTGCAGGCGGGAGTTGGGGGAGGCGGGAGAGGTTATGGAGATTGTGACAAAGAACCCACGCCAGCCCGTTATCTCAAAGGGCTTTTCCCAGGCGACAAAGAGAGGCAATTAGCCTATCACTCAAGGCCGCGCCCTCAATGTAATTCGAGACCGCTTTCGCTCGTGTATAAGCCGGAGCAACCCAAGGGCACGACACCAGCGCCATAAGTTTTGATGGAAGAGTTGCACACGACATGGCACTTCCGATACGATAGAGTCCTAACAACCAGCCGCAATAGCGATCAGAAATCAGCTTATTCAACTACCGGAAACCCGGCGCTGGCTGCCAACGATGCGGTACTGAACAAACGCACCTACAAAAACAGACAGCAGAGTTGGTCTTTAGAGATGATCAGCCAGCCACCGAAACTTTGAGCGTGCCAGAAAATAAGAAACCGCGATCAGTCTCCACAAGGGGGTGCACAAACCTTGAGGAAACCACCGCTGTCGTCCGTCAAGGAGACAAGACCTGAAAGACCAGAACTCTCCCTTAGAAGCGATAAACAAAGACACCGAACCTCTTTTTTCCTCTCCTCATCCACATTAGCCCCTCACACATGTACATGCACAAAAAAAGCCCACACCGCGCGCTTCCCAAAAAAACCCCCCCAACGCCGGGGCCCTGAAAAACACCCCGACCTGCGCGTCCTGGAGCTCTCTCCATTAGTTAGGGGGCGACGCGACACGAACCGAGAGAATCCAAACAAAGAAAAAAACCCATACCCACCCACCATCCACTCCATCCCATCACACCAACACCCCCCCAAACCCTCTCCCCTCGAAACACCAGTGCGCGAAGGGAAAAAAAAAAAACCCCCCCCTCCCACCGCGTCGGCGGAGTCGCCAGCCCCCCC
>JAGHQL010000282.1:0-17822 GCA_020080175.1 Glutinoglossum americanum | reverse complement strand
AACCCTAACCCTAACCCTAACCCTAACCCTAACCCTAACCCTAACCCTAACCAACACACACCTTTAGGTGTGATGATCGTTAGATTAGATTAGATTTATTCTAATCTATCTTATCTTATCTCATCAACCCCGTTGATCAGATTAGATAAGAAAAAAGGGACAAATGTGTAAATATTTTATTTTTACACTTTCGTCCCTTTTTGGGTACTTTTTCTCGGGGTTAGTGGGAATGGGATTAGGAGGAACGACTTTTCCCATGAAACAAGGATTAATATTCAATTCTACATTCTCGCTTTTCATTTTCGTTGAGAATCCGCAGAGTTGAGAATTAGAGTTCGCTTTAGAGTTCGCCAAGTCTCGGCACAGAAAATCAAATTTGGAAAACTTTAAAGATCTTTCAGTATCAGTAGTATACTTTTGAGGTCGTCCGTGAGGCATGTTTGAGGTGTTTAATATAGCAATGCAGGTTGACGGATAGAGAATGAAGCTATTTAGGGGAAGGTAGACGAACTCGGTTGTTTGTTATGAATAGCTGTTTTAGCCAATAGAATTAAAGTCGTCTTGCAGGTGACTTTTATTCAGCCAATAGAATTTTGGTCGCCATGTCTGGCGACCAAAATCCTATTGGTTCGCTAAGCAATTTACCCTTTTAAAAATCTTCTTCGGTCGCAACTCCGCAACGTTATAGCTATAGCAATTGTAGATATAATTCAATTCTAAGGCCGGCGATAGAATCGCCGGCATTGGTTTAGTTATATATGCAATTCTTACATCGACACCACTTCGTGGTGTTGAGTTAAAGTTAACCCGGCGTGGCAAGAATACCTCAGAAGCGAACTTCTAATTTGGAAATTAAAAGAATACTTTAATTAACTCTTTTTTATTTTCAGTTATTGCTCTGTAAATGTTTCAGTTATTTCACCGTACCTTGGCGTTGTGGTCATAGCTCAATTAAGGTTTCCCCATACAATTTTCAGTTATTACAGTGTAATAACTGGGATAATAAGTGTTAGGGATATGTCTATGGACAGAAAGGGTGTGATGCAGGCCGTGGCCGCTTTTTTCAAAAACGACCCATACTACCCGCGCCCGAATGAGCAAAATTCACTAGATCAGCAGCTCTAGGTTACCTTCAGGGATAACTACCTGAAAATAAGTTTTGAACTCATCAGAAACGGTCCCGATAAGAATTTGCCCACCATGTTCATTTCGGAGGTGGTGGAGGAACAGCGACGGAGAACAGAGAGGATACGGGATACCGCTTCTTCAGCGAGAGATATCAGAATGGGATGAAAGGTAGTGATGAAGACATAGTGGATAGGGCGGGCTCTTGGTGATAAAAGAAGCCAATGTATATTAAGCTGGCCTGTATTATTAGTTCCCCCAGACGATGGTCTGCTCCTTAAGAGTAGACTATTCCGCTATTGTTACCGGAGCCTTATAGTAGGGCCAGCATCATGGCACCGCTCTTTCTCTCCTTTGCCGTCCGCAACGACCTTCTCTACAATCAAGCAAAGCCTATCAGACGTGGAGAGACTACTATTCCGAAGAATGAAAGCCCACTACCAGACTACGCTTGCTACTCTATACCCAAATAATATAACCCAACATGACAAAACGAGATCGACCCAAAGATCGCGGAAATTCTACTCTAAAATAAGGCGGACCCGAACGCGAAAATTCAACGGTTGGGGTCTGTCGAAGTTGTGGCCCTCGTTCAGCTGAGTGGCATTGCCACTTGGGGGGGACCGATGGAGTTTGCTGATAGGAGGCCTCCAACGGAGGCCTTCACCACGGCATGGCTATGGATTGCCCAGCTACTTAAAGGACAAGAATTCATGTAATTGGCTAGAATCATCAGTCTATTCTTATTGGCTGGCGACCCGCCAGGTTTCAATTGAAGTTGGTTTCGCCTGACGCTTTCGCCTGACCAGTGACTCTTATTCCAGGCAACCTTCTCTAGGGGAGAGGGCTTCGAGCTTGCCTTGTCGACCACCCAGGGTAAAAATTCCAGACAACCTTCCTTAGGGGAGGTCGATGTGTTCGCCGGATACCTTAGGGCTTTTATCTCACCCCGACCGCTAGGGTGTTGCCAAGATCCCCACCCCTGTGCTAGGGGCCTAGATCTTGTCGACAGATGTGTCATCGACCTCGCTCGGGTACCACCTTATTATATAACATTATGTCCACACTGCTCGGTCCGACGTTTTTCATCGCTTATAAAACAGCACCCTTATTTAATTGGAAAATTCACTAGTAATGTCTTCCTCTAATAAGACAACGTCCGACACCCTACCACCCAACTTCCTTCTCTCGAAGGCCAACAACATTATAGTCGACCGCATTGACTTTGCAAAATCCGCAATCCCCAGCTACGAAGGTCTCTATGCCGTTATTCTCGACAACGTCCTCTCGCAAGATGAATGCCGGACCTTAGTCCAAGCAACCGAAGCCCGTACCAACGGTGTCTGGGAGCCAGCCATGGTCAATGTAGGCGGTGGCCATCAGAAACTCAGCCTTAAGACTCGCAACTGCGGGCGCGTGATCTGGGACGACCAGGAGCTTGCAGTGAGGATATTTGAGAGAGTCAGAGGGCATTTGCCGGAGCTGGAAGTACTAGAAGTATCGAGGCCTAGGTCTAAGGGGCAGCGATTTAAGTTGACGAGACCGAATGAGAGGCTGAGGTTCCTTAGATATGAGGCTGGAAATTTTTTTCGAGGTTCGCCACATTCATTGTGCCTTGTTAGCCTATACTAGATGCTTGGCTCATGTTTAAACTCTATAGCACACTGTGACGGTGCCTACGTCGAAGAAAAGACAGGCGAATGCTCCTTCTACACCTTCCATCTTTATCTCAGCGACGACACCTCAAAAGAGAACCTCAAAGGCGGAGCCACCACATTCCACTCCTGGGATATGAACACCACGATCGATATCGAGCCTAAAGTTGGGCGGGTGCTGATTTTCCAGCATGAATCGATGTTGCATTCTGGGGCAGATGTACTCCAAGGTGTAAAGTTGACAATGAGAACGGATTTGATGTATCAGAAACAGTAGGAATGCGGGGTGGGAAAGGGTAGTGTGAATAGGGTTAGGGCGACCGGTGGGTCAAGTGGTACTAGGTTGCGTAGTTCTAGTCGGGCTTTGACTAGTGATTCCTAGAGTCATTATTAACTATTACTACGTTTGATCCGAAAATTATACAAGCTTCGAGCCACTTGAGCTCTTACTTCCTCTGCGACTAGCCGTAGGTAGATAGGTAGATAGGGAACCTCTTGGTGTGATCGCGGGTTACTTAACGTCCCCCTTTAGAGTGATGTTGTTCGTTGCGTGTGTCCAACTAAAAACTTTTCAGAGTGGCAACCACTCGCTAATTTACACGAAGGCTTGCCCTCAATAGTCACACCTGCCATTTCGGCTCCAACACGATCCAAGTCGCTACGGCGTTGGTAGTGATAGAAGCATGGCCATTCCTGCCTTGAGAGCGCGTTTGGAGGTGGATGGGTCCTGGTGGTGGCTAGTTGTGGGCGGGCGTGGCCAGCACCGAGGGTGGTGCTTGACCCTGGCCCTCAGAGTGCCTCGGAGGTCTTGAGGATGTTGCTGCTCGGTCTATCGCCTCCAACCCGAGCTGAAGATTGTTGATGTCAACCGCGGCTGCGACTTCATCGAGGCCTGCATCATGGGGGTTTCGTTAGCCGCGATAGAAGTTGAAGGGAAGGCAGGGGTCCAGTAAGGCCGCGGGTGGTGAAGGTTGCTGATAGGTTATTGTAGAGATCATGTATATAGACTAGGACCTATAATAGAATTAATTCGATGCTACCTAATTAAGGCTCTCTTAAATGAGCTAGGCAGAAGAAAGTTGCGATCTTGCCCGCCAAGGAGCATTACTGCCTCGAGGCCAACTCCTCAGTGCCATTAGGGAGTGAACTAGCTAGTACGGTGGATTATCACCACAACGGCTAAATACCGCCTATTCAAGGTACGATAACGAGAAGACAGAGCTTAGTTAATGGTTATTGTATGCGCCGGTGTTCTGCCATGGCCAAGCCACTAGCTCTCAGTTGAGCGGGTATTCGCGCAAAGGAGTGGATGCGGCTAGAGCAGCAATAGAGTTTCAGATGGAGTTAGTAGCGCTCGTCGACTAGTAAGAACCCTAGAGTGCACCAGACTCAGAGGGGCGTAAGAGCGAATCGAGTATTCGTAGGGACACCCTTGAGACTAGGTATCTGCCGTGAAAAACGCCAGCCGATAATTGCCCTGTATGCCCCAAGCATTTGGAAAGAGGCGTAGTTCATGAGCTCTACCGCCGCTAGCGGGGGACCCGGCCACCGAGTATCTATACGAAGGGAACATCTGGTAATTAGCGTGAATTTCCTAGGAGCAGAAGCCGGCGCCAAACAGGCAAATACTAGTTAGGGGTCGTGCTTGAAAAATCCCACCCAATCGCCAAGAATGTCTGCAATAATATGCGTGACGGGCCTGGCCTTTCCTCACATATCCCCTTCCACAAGTTTTCCTGTCTTACCTTATCCATGCCCTGGCATCATCCACCACAACTTCCTTTGGCTTCAGCCGCGCCAGTTACAACGTCTGTTGGATTTGGCATTTGCGCGTCGGGAAGCACTACCACCATCTTACATCTTAAGTTTAGTATGCTTCTCCGTTATCTCTACTTGACGCTATAGTGGGGAGGTTGTACACGAAACCACAAACTTCAGGCTCGGCTGCTTTGCCTTTGCGATCCTCCTGCTGCAACCGTGAGACTACCAGTGGAGGTGAGCATTCCAGCAGTGATGCGCCGTGCGTAGTGTGACAGCTATCAATCTAGGAAACAACTGTGTGATGTGGATCCTGATCCCTGCGAGGCCAGTGATTGTCAGACAACAGCTACCTATGTGCTAGTTATCCATACATATGTGGCCTCTCGATGTTGGCTCGTGGCTCTCCACCTGATAGCACTCCCCACAGCTAGCTTAAGGACATCGCCTCCAGCAGTGCGTCCGAAGTCCTTCGCCTCGGGTCCTGTGTGACCTCCCTGTGCCTCTCTCTTCTCCTCGAACCCGCGAGCACATAAATCCTTCGCCTCGGGCCCCGCATAACCTCCCTGTACCGCGCTCTTCTCCTGGGATCTCACTGTTGCGAGCACTTGGGTGTTGGTGGGCACGGTTTCCGGAGACACACCAATGGTCGCTGGTGGGGCCGAACAGAAGATTCTTTTCTGGAAACACGCCGGCAGCCGGCATACGGTGTTAAGATTGTCGAGGGCTCTTTCACCCAATTCGGGCGAGCGACCTCGCGCAAGTCTGGGGGGGCGTCGAGGAATTGAGTGCTCAACGGCAGTTCCGCAAGCCCTGAGCGGTCGGGGAGAGGCGTAGGCGTAGATACCGAAGCGAGGCAACAACAGACACATCGACGTGACCGCGAACGGAAACCAAAGGGGACGCGGCGATGTGGTTGGCTAGAGATTAGCGAAATAGAGACGTCAAGACGAAAGGAGCGAGTTAGAAGGGGGGATTAGACGCTAGGAGGAAATCAGGCGCAAGCATCGCATTTCTAGACCCTCCATCTTATCAATTCCGTTGGATTCTGCGGCCGGCGATAGGCAATCGGGCCGAGTAGACAGAAGAGGATACCCGATGGCGCGATGGTGTTTTCTGGGCTTTTCCCTGTAGAGCAGGAGATGATGATTGGCAGTCGAATCTCACTTGGGCTTAGTAAGCAGGTGCGACTTGGGCAGCTTCGGCAACCTGAAACTTGGAGATCGGCGACCTGAGTCAACTGGGGGCGACTGGTCGACCATGAACCAACGAAAATCTTTTCGGAGACCCGTAAGCAGCCACTGAGGACCAGTACAGAAGGCAGGGCCTGAACTGTGTATGAGCTGCAGACGTAGACAAGGGGCGATGCAGAACTCTGGAAAAGCAGATGGTATCGGCGCTTATTTTAGGACGAGTTCGAGTCGAGTTACCCTCTGGGGAATGGTTGATGGTTGATGGTTGACGGTCGGGTGTGATGGGTGACGGTTGATGGGTGACGGTTGATGGTTGACGGCTGATGGCTAATTAGACTACCCCACCCCCGCAAGCATCTCCAAGCCGATTAATATTAGGCGGCTCGCAACAAGGGAGCGACGAGGGAGCAACAAGGGAGTTCCCCGCCATCGGAGCGCCCTCATCTTCCACAGAACGGGAGAGAAGGAAAAATGAGGGAAAAAATAAAAATAAAAAATCTGCAGGCGTCCAGGGTGACGATCGCCCATTTCGGGCAGGAGGTAAGGCATTTAAGGTTTGCTTCGCAGACCCCACCTTGCACCTCGCTCTCGTGAGCAGAGGATCCTCTCCGAAGGCGAACGGTTCATTCGAAGGATGGATATCTAGGCGAAGCTTCTCTGGAGTCGTGGGTCATCCCCAAGCGCCGCATCAGCGCCGCCCGGGTGCCGCTCAAAGTGTCACCGAGGTGAAGTGCAGTATCTAAGATAGATACCCATGATAACTCGAGTCTGGCTGTCTACTTGCTGGGGGCTTCTTGCTTTTATCTGATCTATACTTAGGCGGAGTGCATGCAGTAGTGGTGCAGGGTTTGCAGATTCGCTGGTCAGCCTGCATCCTTGTGCGTGCAGACCCGCCCACGTCTACGGATGAATACGAGAGATTTTTGCCGTACGCATAAACAACGTGGCCTTCACCGCTTGTCGCCTGAAGATATCGGCTCATTAAGCGGCCGCTGCTTTGCATGCAGCGCCAGGCGTTGCGCCGCCCCGCCAGGGGTTTGTGAACCAGTCGGTGACGAGCCACACGTCAAGCTTGCACCGGGGTGTATGTGCTCAACCCTCGTCGAGGCCTGAATTGCTTCGAGTTTTCGAGCCGGCCCCGGGAGCCGTGATTTGAGCGTGAGAGCGATGCGCTGCATGAAGGGGACTTGATCGCTGATGGCTGCATCTGCATGTCGTGCATTGTGGTACGTAACTGTAATTCGGCAGGGTGGTTCTCAGTGTTTTTTCTCACCCGGGTGAGTAGACGCAGCCCATCCAGTTATCAAACGACTTGAATGGCTTGTGTCCAGGTCGCTGGTGGCGAATTTCTTGATTTTGTGATGTGCCCGGTATCCTTGGTTGTTTCGTCTATCTGGATGGTGAGACTGCCTGGGGGATTTTTACTTTTTGGCTAATGCGCTTAGTGGTGTCAGCATGGTTTGTTCGTGCGTTCGCGCCCCACGGTCATCCCTCGTGTCCGCCGGGAATCATCGTATCCATAAAATAGTGCCGCGCCTTATTCAGGCCGGTCCCTGGCATTGCAGGCATACTGCATAACTTGCAGCTCATCGTTTCTGCCACTGAGCTGCTTTACAAACTCCGTCAGATGGCGGCTTAGCTGTGATTACTCGGCTCCACTTACTGCTGCGTTGGTTTCCTAGCTCCCGTTCCTTCAGAACGTGTCGTTGCCACTCTGGATATATGGAGTAATGGCTAGTGGATGGAATGGTTCACCATGCCCGCCTAAGGCTGACCCGGTCTGCTGGTAATGGATTTCAGACGAAATGTGCGGACGCACTGAGACATTAACTGGGTTTCCCGCCTAGTGTATCGCCCCATCCCCGGATTTTGTTTGACTTAGATTGGTGTTACACGCAGCCACCACGAGGCACCGAACCCCCTGCACTTAAAAGTACTGCTGCTCCTCTCCACTACCCAGGTTCTGGGATATAGGTCTCACCGTAACTCAGGCTACGCCTCTCCAGATAACGATACCATCCGATCCGGAGCACGTCCGATAACCTTGATATCCGCTCATAAATATATCAAGCCGCCATGTGCTAGTTGTGTAATATTGCCTTGACTGGCTTATGAAGGGATTACTAAGAGGTATGTCTGCAAGGGACTGATAGAGGCCTGTGTTTGTGCAACATACGTGAAATTTTTCGGGCTCCAACTCACAACGCCAACAACGCAGTGCCTCCTCATCTCGGATACGTGACTACTTCGCCGGACTGCCGGTCGTCCAGGAACCAGTCTGGGGAACCGCCCCTACCCCATTCATACATCGCCTAAATAAGCATTAATAAAACGAGGAGCCACCCAGCTGTTGAACCTATCCCACAAAGATGGAGATCGACGGATTCGATTACCCCGAGAATCTTGACCAGATTAGGGAGCGAGAGTATCCTAACCTGCGAGGTAAGTGAGGGTGTGAGATTGTATTCGCACTTCGAACGAGGTACCGTACTGACCTGGGCCATTCTAGACACAACATACCTCGACCATGCTGGTACTACTATCTACGCTAAGTCCCTAGTCGATCAGTTCGCCCGGGATATGAACAACAACCTCTTTGGTAACCCTCACTCCCGTTCCCCTTCATCAGAGTTATCTACTAGGCGGGTCGATCGTGTACGGCTGCGTATCCTCCAATTCTTCAAGGCCGATCCCGAGAACTTCGACATCGTATTTGTGGCCAATGCAACGGCCGGCATTAAGATGGTCATGGACGCATTCATACAGTGCAGCAGGAATTCTCCTTATCCGTTCTGGTATGGATACCATAGAGACTCTCATACCAGCCTAGTCGGTGTAAGAGAAGTCGCCTCAGAAGGGTCAAGGTGTTTCGAAACCGACCAGGAGGTTGAGGATTGGATTGAGGGCAGATCGGAGATGGAGCTAGATCAGGGGTTTAGGCCGGAGTCGCAACTGGGGCTATTTGCTTTCCCCGCACAGTCAAACATGAATGGCCGACGCTTGCCTCTGGAGTGGCCCGGCCGACTTCGAGAGTCTTCCCGGCCGGGTCATCGTAACGTCTACACTCTGCTTGACGCTGCCGCCTATGTGTCCACCGCGCAGCTAGACCTGAGTAATTCTGAGACCGCACCCGACTTCACTGCCCTAAGTTTGTATAAGATCTTCGGATTCCCTGACCTGGGAGCGCTGATCGTCCGGAAGGCCTCGGGCCATATACTCGAACAACGACGCTACTTCGGCGGCGGTACTGTGGACATGGTGATCTGCATGAAAGACAAGTGGCATTCAAAAAAGGTAGAACGTCTGCACGAGAAGATGGAGGATGGCACATTACCATTCCACCATATCATAGCACTCGATTCAGCCTTAGATGTCCACGAGAGGCTTTACGGCTCCATGGACCGCATATCCCGACACACATGCCACCTAGCCAAACAGCTCTATGATGGGCTCTCCTCCCTCCAGCACGCAAACGGGAAGGCGGTCTGCGTGATCTACAAGGATCCCGCCTCGCAGTTCGGTAACAGCAAGACACAGGCGCCTACAATTGCCTTCAACGTCCAGAACAGCCGTGGCGGCTGGGTTGGCAAGTCTGACTTCGAGCGGCTCGCAGATCTCCACGGCATCCAGCTGCGAACTGGAGGGGTCTGCAACCCAGGGGGCATCGCATCGTCACTCGGCCTTGCAGGGTGGGAGCTGCGGCGGAATTTCATGGAAGGTATGAGGTGCGGCAACGGCCTGGATGTACTAGGCGGGAAGCCTACAGGGGTTGTCCGCGTAAGTCTCGGCGCGATGACTACTCAACACGACATCCGTACTTTCTTCCAGTTCGTCTCCACCATCTTCGTTGATGATAGGCACCGTGGCGGCGACTTCGCCGTCCCCGGCCTCGGCCTCGAAGCCCCGGCTTCGCAGCTCGTCGAAAGTCTGCGGATCGCGCCGATCGTGGGCTGCGCAGCGTGGGAGATCCCTGAGAAGACGGCGTGGGAGGTACGGTCGACGGGGTTAGCGTGGGATAGGGAGTGGTGTTTAGTATGTGCGAGGACAGGTGCCCCGTTGATCGCTAGAGAGCATCCGGCTTTGAAGAGGTTAAAACCGACTATTCATTTGCAGGAAGGAGTCCTGAGGGTACGATCGTCGCTATATGGAATCGGGGAAAAAGAACTCTCTGTATCTTTGTGGGATATCCCCTCAGCCGCGGCTACTCCTAGGTACGGCGACGGGCCACTCACTGCAGCCCCCTACACATCCAGAACCATCTCCGACTTCTTCTCCGCCGCTATCGGCGTGCCCTGCACCCTAGCCCGATTCCCCAATGATTCGATTCCACAAGCTGCAGAAGGGTTCTTCAAACGGTCTTTGTTGGCCCCAAGCAGCCGGTCGATAGTGATGGCGCTGGGGTCTGGGGATTCACAATCGGAGCTATTCGAGGCGAATATCGTTGTGTCAGACCCTCTGAATGGTGCACACCGAATGGGTGGTTGGCGATACTTGCAGATCGGAGAGCAGTTCTTCCGCGTTCTGGATGGAGACAAAGTTGCCCGAATTAATAGACTACAGAAGCCTTTCGGCACCCTAGCCCCCACATCCCCCACAGCCATCACCAAACACCTCCACAATCTCCCCAGTCCAAATCACCCATCCCCCACCTCCCAGAACCCCACCATCACTCTCCACGACCCCGTCCGCATTTTCACCTCCCCCAACCCCACTCTCCACGCTTGCCTCGACTCCCAAGCGGCATTCACCGTATCGGGATTCAGATGTCCAGTACCACGGTGCGAAATGATAGTACAGGATCTAGATGACCACCTGAGGGGGCATATGCATGTTGGAGGCACGGAAAGCGAGACCGAGAGCGTAGTGATGAAAGAAAAGGAGCCGCTGAAGGTTGACGGGAGGAGGGAGGGGAGAGAGGGTCGAAAGAGAGGTTGGGTGTCGCGGCTTGTAGCGAGATTGAGGTCGTTAGCCTGCGTGTGATTTGAACACTAAACTTAGTTATGACCTTCACACGTGGTGAAATATTTCCATGATTTTCTCCGTTGGACTCTTTATCAAGTCATAAGTTTTGGGGGGCAATAGTTACCTTTATCTCTGGTTGTAAGTCTAAATCGAATGCCAAGAGCTAGTTAGTTTGGTTAGGGACCCGGTACTCTCACCGCAAGACTGCAGCTTGATGACAGGATTGCTGACGCGATAGCTTAGTAGATTTGGTAGCAGCCTCTCAGACGCCAGCCTTATATTAGTTATCTACCTATCCACTGATATCCCCTACATGTCATCGGATTGAGCCCCCGCGTAAGCGCTCGCCACAATTATACGTAAATTAAACGCCCCTCGGGGCAGTGTGCAAGCCCGCCTTTGGCTAGAAATCGACCACCCATGTTCTAACATGGATGCTGAATGCTGCATGTGATGCCACTCCAAAAATGTTTCACCGGACCGCCCAACTATCCAAACCAATACGTTATTCCACGCTTCCGAACATAGGAAACACTACCTCCCCTCCTATGGGAATATTTCCCAATACCCCCCCGCTTTACCCCTCCTCCATCACAAACACCCTGTCCTATCCTAGCTGTCACTCCATCCCCGCCTCACCGCCCGCACCCATCTCTAGCGCGCCAATTTCTGCTATTCCAGAGCCATCGGCAGCTCGGCCTGGGGTGGATTTTCCGGCAGAGCAGGGCGGTTTGAGAGTCGCTTGCGGGGCCCTAGTAGTGTTGATGTGGGGGCCGTTGGGCTTCTACCGAAGAGGCCGCTAAGACATCCTTCGAGCTCGGCGATGCGAGACTCCCCGGGCTCGTCTCGGTCCTGCGACCACTAATACGATCTAAAAACTCAATTCTTCCCCCAATGAGCAAGGCTTATTAAGCATAGTAGACATGAGAAAACTAGGAGTGGCGGAGTTCATGTAGCCTAGCAAAACGTGTCAAGTGTGGCTAGTGCCAACCCACCCTCTAAGGTATATTACTCTAAATGCGGATCTCCCACCTAATAATCCCTGGAATTATGGCCAAACCTACACTGAATATAAAGGTAGTACATCCACAGCCAGAAAGTAGAATAACTCAGAGCAATCCCCAAGAAGTGCTGGCGTGGAATCATAACGTAAGCTCGAAAGGCCTGTAGGAGTGGGAGCCTCGGTCTGGAGTTAACCTACATGGTGCCAACATGTCTAATTCGTTAGTCTCTATGCAAAGCTCTAGCTATGCCTGTTCAGTAAATCCTGCCGTAAGATGTGGTGTCCCAACCATAAGCCCCTCCCCTCTCCTCCTAAACGAGATCAGAATATAACTGCTAAACTAGATCAACACGCATTGACGTGGCGCCAAGAATACGAGATAGCTATCGACACCCGAGATGTTAAGCAGAGGTCACAGCAGGAAGGTGGGGTAGAAATGGAGTGAGCATTCGATCAGGTTATGTACTGGGAAAGAAGGGGAAACAGGTGTTAGGTGTGCAGGCGTTAACAATACACGGACTACCCAGAGCTAGGCCTTAGTATGGTGACAGCGGTGGTTATGCGGTTGTGGAGCGCTACGCGCACTTCAACACGAGAGTCATGCATAGACCAGAATTTCAGCCAGGCCTAATGCCTTGACACATGCACCGCCCCAGTTATGGTTAGCAACAGCAGAATCTTTGCGGGCTATAGGATAGGGTTAGAGTCAACGGGATCGAATACTCGATGCGGCAAGGGTTGGAATCAGCGGGTTCTAGTGGGGTGAGTACCGAGCCTAAGGAGGGGTTGCAATCGGAGGCCATCCCTCAGTCTGTTTGAGTAGCTAAGGTACTTTACTCCTTTGGCATGTCCCAGCTACCGGAAACGAATAGAGTAAACTACATAACTCAAGGCCGGAGTAAGGACCTTCCCCAAGCTGCTCCAGATTCTAGACCAAAAGCCAACTCCAGCGTAGGGCCGCTCCCTGCGTTTGAGGCGGCCGCCAACTGTAATTCAGGACTCCCCAGGTTTAGCAAGGATATTTAATGCGGAGATGGGTCGTGAGTGTCTTAGTGTTTAAATAAGGGACCGAGGGCAGGTCCTACACTATCAACTATTGAAGAAAGGGCTCGGGTCCACTTTACCATCAGTTCTATTTTATGTTTACCTTCTTGCTGCCAGTAGCGTGGCGGTATGGCGCTAGGCAACAGCTATGGTTTCCTAGACAACTTTTTACATCACGGTGTTTCTAGAACGACCAGAATCTCCCCGCTTCTCGTCCCAGTACTGGGGCCTTGCTTAGTTGTCCCGGCGGTATCCATCGCGGTTTAACATTACCTAGATGAGCGGCGGGGTGTCACTCGTGGAGTCTGTGCTCCAACCGAGGTTTCAAACTGTGGTATGTTGGTTGTTGGTTCCACTGCCACACACTTTTTCCCCCTGCCGTGATGTATTTTGCAGAGTCCCGGACGAGGTATCGAGTGAAAAGCGAGTGAAGGCCATGCTGGACGCAAATACAGGGCTCGATTGCTATTCGCCAGCCGAACTGAAACACCACTTGGTTTGGCTCATCCCGGAAAAAACTGTTTCGCCGCCTGAAAAAAAATAAAGAAACCTAGTGCCGAAACGCCCCCAATTGAAAGGCTCTGCAACAGTAAGATCGAGGCTGGGATTCCTGCTCCCGCATGCTTATACGAAGATCGCTAATTCCCCGCCTCGGAAGCCTATTCATATTAGAAATCCAACCTCACAAGGAAAATGGATAGAACAAGATACAGAAAGGCAGAGAAGCCTGGGCAGTTGATTAAGTCCCCATGGCTACGTTTCTAGGCTCTCCCGCCTCTCCCATCTCTCTACAGGTCAGCTCACCGAGCCTGGTGGGGAAAGCGCGATACGTTAGAGATAGGAAGAAGACCGCCATATAAAGCACTTTCCGCAACCCGCGAGCTCCTCATACAGCTGCAGCCCAGATCCAGATCGCTTAGTTATTCCTGTATTGGCTAATGGATGCGTTTTGGAACATATTGCGTAGGTATTCGGGGAGATAAGTCTCCGATGCCCACCACCCTACGACAACCGAGGATTAGGGAGCGGAGATAGGAGATAGAACGGAGGAATCCCCTGATCCACCACTCCCTGCCACCGGCATCAGGGCATTCCCCTCCCTTATGCCCTTAGGTATTGGGCTAAGCGGTGGCGAGAGGAGGCGCTTCCCTGCCTGGTAGATATATCTGGCCTCTGCGCGTTCCACGGCTTAGTAGATTAACAGGTTAAAGTGCCCTATACGCGGTGGATACAGCACTTGTCTGTGCTTAATGAAACAGCAGTTCTCTACCGCTTTCCCGCAGCGCACTCGAGATTATAGCTCGTCTCCATTTTGACAGGTAGACTAGCGAGACCGTACATACATATGTGCAGGGGCCAGATAATTGGACCAATCCAGAAGTTTTCCGATCAGAGCAGGTTCCCGAATCTGGAACTAGCCAGCTAGTAGACTCCCCTAAAAAGGTTATAGGTAAAAGCAATAAACTTATTAGAACTAATAATAAGGGCCCATTCAGCGGGCTGGCTTCTAAATTGTTGCCTGATGTATGTACATACGCGCATTCATGACGCACACGTGCAACTGATAGTTGGTATGTTCTAGTACGTAGCAGATAGATAGAAACCCTCTATACATAGCTACCGGCAAATTGGTTAGTGACACGTTGCCAAGGTTGAACCACCGAATCTGGCAGGTGCTTATGAATCTCGGCCAACACCCTGAGGGTCGTAGAAAGATTCAACCATCGCCCGGGAATTATTACTGTAACGGCGACGATGACAAAGGCTCGGGAAAGAAATTGGGTTGGAACAAAATAAGATTATCATGGGTTTTTTCGTGTTGGTATCCTTTTAAGATTTGACAGAACGTATAGTACATGCCCAGCTCGTCTAAATAATCCCCTCATCTCCAACCCCGGATGTCCTCCCCGCACAGCCTCTGCCCAACCCCCGGGCCAAGCTTTTCTCGCTCGCTCGCTCCCCCACAAAAAGTCAAAACGAAAGCCTAGACGATGGCGATTCAGGCTCTCGTTTGGTGGCAGTTGGGCTGAGACAAGTGGAGTAAGGCAGAATCACTAAAACCAAGGCTGGGGGAAATGGAAGGGAAGGGGGCGCATGAGATAAATAAGTTATCTGTCAGCCTCGGGTGATGTTCCAGAAACGCGAAGTTACGGTGGGAGGCAGTGCTCCGAATATATATGTCTACCCTACATCCTTGATTCCACCACCCATTGAGTGTTGGAATTATTGTAAGGTGACTGACGATCCTCAGTTGATTCAGGTTGAAGCGTTGAATTGAGGTTGGTAGACGGCCTCCCTCCCGCGCCTGACTTTCGCCCACGAAAGGCCTTCGTTCTACTCCCTTCAAGATAGCCACGGGAGAGAGCTTATGCTAGCGCCAGTTTCCGGAGACATCCAATCGCCGGCTAACCTTACGGAAAAACCCTACCTGACAAAATAACATCACCCAGCCTAAAAAATGCTCACACAAAACCAAACCCTCATCGCAATCCACACATGTATGCCCCTAACCCTCCTTATAATCGCCATCCGCCTCACCCTCCGCGCTCGGCGCTCCAACCCGCACCACCGCCGCCACAATTTCGACGCCTCAGACATTCTCTGTATAGTCTCCATCCCGTTCCTGATTGCGCGGTGGTCACTGGTTCACATCGTTGTGACGTGGGGGACGAATAACATTTCACAGGGAAAGAAGGGGTTTGCTCCTGGTGAGATCTGGAGGAGGGAGGTAGGAAGTAAGTTCGTATTGGGGAGCAGGGTTACATTTTCGACTTTGTGAGTTGCAAATTGCGCGGTTTGGTTTTTGTTGAGTTAGAGAAGCTGATATCGTGTTTAGCGTCTGGGCGCAAAAGGGTGTCCTACTACTCTTCTACCACCGCCTGATCCACCACACCGCCTGGGGTCGCCCTATCCTAAACTTTTCATGGTTCATTCTCTTCGGATCATATGTCGCTGTGCAGGTGTCAACTTTCACGGAGTGTCACCCGTTCAAGAAATATTATGCTGTCTCCCTTCATCCAGGTTAGCTTCCATCATTCGGTATAGGTGTTAGTGCAGTTGCTAACTTCGTGGATTTGTCGAAAAGATAAATGTGCACGGGCAGTTACACAGCTTTTTGTTCTTGGTGAGTTTCACTCCGTATCTCCACTCATGCCTGCTGACAGTTATCATGCAGGAATGTTGAGCATCCTCACCGACGTCCTATTAATCCTTCTTCCTATCCCCGTACTATCCAAAATACAGCAACCATTTCGTCAGTAAGTAGAGATTAGCAACATGTCAGCACTCACTTGGTGCACATGGGTAACTAGAAATAACAGGAAGGTCCAACTTGGCTTCCTTTTCTCCATTGGCATCATCGTCACCGCCATTACCGCCATCCGCATCCCCCAAAACTTCAAAAACTCTACAAAACAAACCGACCGTACAACGTGGGTCTCGATTGAGATTCTCGTTTCCTCCTTCGTTGCCAGTGCGCCGACTGTCTATGGGCTCCTCCGTCAGCGCCATGCTCAGAAAAGCAAACAAAGCAATTGGACAGGCTATGCGACTGCTGCAGGCAAGGGTGTTGGTATTGGTATGGTGGGGGAGATGCAGAAACACCGCAGCGGCTCGGCCAGGGGATTAGCGTCGGATGAAGAGGCAAACACGAGTGTGGAGGAAATATACCAACGCAATAGTACGCCTGTAGAGATGCGTTCGAGTGGCACTCAGACCCACATTAGCGCATAACACCCTTCCCCGTCCTCCCGGGGCCAAGCTCCATGAAGTCTAACTACCGCCTGCACCTGGAACGCTAATGGCAAAGCTCTCACTGGGCCACATGAGGACATGAACGCCCACACCCTCCCACCCATTTAGCAACCACCTCTCTCTATGCCCAGCTGCCACGATCCCCAAATGCCCACCACTAAGATACGTGGTGGGCACGGTGCGCATGAGGGATACAACGAAGTATCCATCCTCCAGGCGGGTGTAGTGGATAGGGGCTACAGGAGGCCTGCGTATACCCGCCCGACCAATATGGCTTCATTAGGATGTGATATATGCAGATAAGGGAATGTGAAGCACTGGTGAGCCTTCGGCGCCGAGTCAGGCTGGTCCTATGCGACAGCCAAATCATTAGTTCCAACCCCTCTCCTAAGGGCTAGAGCATCACATCGATCACCCTCCAAAACAGCAGAGCCGTGCCAGACCAGTGCATACCAAGCCGGCCACCCATACGGCTCTTTAGGCAACCCATCAAAGGATCCGAATCAACGATAACGATATACCAGAGTGGACGGCTATTGTTCTGGGATCCTCTCTACCAATACTGAGCGACGCCGAGACAAACAGAAACTAGCAGAAGTACCTAAAGGAGATCTGGGTGTGCTGCGCTGGTTATCGTTTGCCTATCTAAGTTAGTTAGAAGAACCCGCAAATATGATCTATTTTACTATTAATCCCCAAGTACTAGTTATCTCCATAACCCGAGGCCTTACGGCCGCATGGCAGCAAAGCTGCACCCACTCCCCCATACAATTCAACCAGTTTTCCCCGTTTTTATATTCAACTCAAGCCATTCGTCCTTACTTACATGATTCCGACGGCCTAATTTGCAGTACAATCCCTGAGACGCTCTATTTCTGCCCTAGCCCACAGCTTCAATATTATTGACACTCCAGCCGGATCTAAACGACCACTTCCCCTGAACCATATTCTGTTTTCCATATTGACAACCCTCTAGACACCCGCCCAAGCCTTGCACGGCCCCTAAGCCATCAAAGAAAGCAGCCTAGCTCTGCCCAAGTCTACCGTCTATGTCTCTTCCCGCGACTACACACACATCATTGTAGTTAGTGAGCGTATTGCACGTAGATCAAATAGGACCCAGCCACCTCCGGCTCAAGCTTACTAAACGCTTAACTCTTGCATATATAGGCTGAGGGTCCTACTATATAGAGTAAGGCCATAGAGGATAACCAAAGAGCATGATACTACACTCAGCCACACCCTCCACTTGCTGCAACTACACCCCCAGGATAATTCTGTTGCGAGGCATGCCCTCGGAGCATTCCGCTCAGGGGTTATGACCTCAGA